>PISX010013686.1:0-55776 GCA_004024625.1 Mellivora capensis | reverse complement strand
TATCATGCTTAGTGAAATAAGTCAGTCAGAGAAAGACAACTATCATATGATATCCCTGATATGAGGAAGTGGAGATGCAACATGGGGGACTAGGGGGGCAGAAAAAGAAGAAAAGAAACAAGATGGGATTGGGAGGGAGACAAACCATAAGTGACTCTTAATCTCACAAAACAAACTGAGGGTTGCTGGGGGGAGGGGGCCGCGAAAGGGGGGTGGGGTAATGGACATTGGGGAGGGTATGTGCTATGGTTAGTGCTGTGAAGTGTGTAAACGTGGCGATTCACAGACATGTACCCCTGGGGATAAAAATTTGTTTATAAAAAATAAAAATTAAAAAAAAAATGCCATTGCGAAACCCTCTTTCTTACCCCTGGCAGGCTACCAACAATGCTTGTGATGCTGGCTGCCTCAGTATACCCGAGTGGCTATAAGAAGGAAACACTTCTGCTGACCCATGGTAGACACACTGTATAAGTAAGAAATAACCCATTTGTCTGTACTATTTGCTATCACAGCAAAAATAATCTATTCTGACTTTACTTGCTATTATTATGTACATATACAAAGAAAAGGTAATTCCCTTGGTGTCTGGAATGAATTTGACCTTCCATAAAGCCCCCACAGGATAGGTAGCAGAAGAAAAAAACAAAAACAAAAAAACAACTCCACCTGACCATTAGTGAGATCTAGTACTTTCAAATTTAAACTCCCCCCCCCCCCATTTAAACTTTCTTTCAGGTAGATTCGCAGACTGGGGAATTTTCTCTAGCACATTATGATGAGAGGTTATAGGTCCCAAATCTACTCTCACTAGCTAATGCTACTCTCTGGTCCTTGCTGGCCCTACAGAGATGGTATTTCATGCTGACTTGCTTAGTGTTTCCTCTGTGAGCAGAAAACCACATGATAAGCAAGCTCTTGGGAGCAACAACCTCTGGAGAGCTGAACTCTTTCTTCCTCAGGCCTTCTCTGTGTATTTTCCTAAATTTGGGGTATAATTCAGATTTAATCCTTGGCAAGGGAGTCTCCCTGCAACCTCCAATTTAAGGATCAGTTGGCCTCAGTAAGAACAACCTCCCTCTTCTCCCAAACCTGACTGCTAGACTCACTGACTTTGATACATTTCATATTACTTGAGATAGATAAGAGATTCTGGGCAATCCTTTCAGGTAAGCACTCCACACCACCGTTTTTTTGTTTTTGTTTTCATTTTTTTTGATGTGGCCATCAATGACACAGTAGGGTCATTCTTCGAGAAAGTCTCCTAGCAGAAACCCCAATGTGAATGGGACAAAAAACTCCTTGGTTTCGTATTTTATTTGAACAAACAATATAACACACATCCTACTTCTGGGACTTAAGTCAAGAAAGAGCAAGTGAAGACATAGGTGTACCATGATGTTTTCCCCACTTTCAGGCTCTTTCTCTCATAGTCAGTTAGATCTGGGAGGAGTGGTCATTCCATTTCTGCTTCTTAACTGATGTTTTTAATCAACCACATTGTTTCCCTTCTGTAGGGCTGAACTGGTAAAAGTCTGTTTATTTGTGAACATGTCTATGAAGATAAAGAACCTACATGCACAGTATTATCTCCACTGCAATAATCATATGATACTTGTGAAGCCAAAGGGGAAAAAAAGTCACTTGATTTTCTAAATAACATACCTGGTTATTTCATGGCAACCAAGAGGAACTAGACTTCCCAAAGGACTAGAACTCAACCTGCAAAACCATTAAAAATCCCATTTGTCTTTCTCTCTTACTCTTGTATTGGTCCCCCATCTTTATTTCTCTGAAAATATACTTCATTTTAATTTTATTTTGCTTTCTTTCTGCAAATGTAATATTTTAAAAGATTTTATTTATTTATTTGACAGAGAGATAGAGAGCACAAGTAGGCAGAGTGGCAGGCAGAGGGAGAGGGAGAAGCAGGCTCCGCTGAACAGGGAGCCCAATGTGGGACTCGATCCCAGGATCCCGGGTCATGATCTGAGCTGAAGGCAGCCGCTTAACCGACTGAGCCACCCAGGTGCCCTGCAAATGTAATTTTAAGTCTTCTTCATACACATTGTCTAACAAAGCACCTCCATCCCAAAGTTGACAACCTCAACTTTGAAGCTGATGTTAATGAAAGTCAAATAATCAATCCAGGCTGAGTAGAATTTCAGAACCACAGCTTCAAATTGCAGGAACGGAAGGAACAGAATTGTCTTTGGTTTTGCTTAAGTCTTCATTCTTTCATTTCTATGTCAGGTGAAACTGTATTACAAAGATAATATGACTTTAAAATAATTCATAGATGAGGAGAATAGGTTGAAACAAAGAGGAAGGGGGTGTCTGGGTGGCTCAGTCCATTATATATTCAATTCTTGGTTTTGGCTCAGGTCATAATCTCATGGTCATGAGATGGAACCCCATGTGGAGCTTTGTGCTCCGTGGGAGTCTGCTTGAGATTCTCTCCCTCTGCCTGTCCATTGACTCACACACACTCTCTCTCTCCCACCTCTCTCTCTCAAATAATTAAATAAATCTTTTAAAAAAATGAAGAGGGAGAGAGAAAGAGGAAAAATGAGGGAGATTAAAAAGGAGGCTATCTAGTATGAGTAACAGAGGGAACACAGAGTTGTTTATTGAGAAGTGAATATCATAACACCCAAAGGAGTGGGAGAGAAAAAAATTCAAATAAATCAGGAATATGAGATAGTCAGTTGGACAGTCAAGAGGGCAGATAAATATAGGACCCTAGAATGTATACAACAGATTTGGATGTGCTATTTTTTTCTTAAATTATATTTTAATTTCAAATTTTTATAATTTCTCTTCTCCCAGTTCTCCACATATATTTGTAGTTCCAACTATATTGAGTAATAGTACTTAAAGTTCCTTAACACAGTCGTTTTCATTCCTTCCTTTACCTTTCTAGTTGCTGTTCCTTCTGTTTCTAAAACCCTCCCCATCTGTCTTAAATATTAGCTCCAATATATCTTTCAGGAATTAGCTAAACATCACTTCTTTTATCAGCATTCAAGTAAAAGAAAACACTACTTTACTGGCTTAAATAATGACAGAAATTTATCAGCTCACAAAGCTGGAAATCCAAAGGAAGGAGAGATTTCTAAATGAGTTTACTCCAGTAGTTCCAGCTCAATCAATTTCTTCTTGTTTCTCTTGGCTCTAAATAGCTCTGTGAGTTGCTCTATTTCTGTCTTTATAGACACAAAATGGCTATAGCATTTCCTGGATCCCACTGAAGGTAGAGACTGGCATTCAATATCTGAGATAAAATTATTACTCAAGTAAGCAAGGAAGAACCGTATTTTTAGGCAGATGCTTCCTGAGAAAAGTTGATTCTATATAGAGTTTTAGGAAACATTGAATTCAGAGATTGGTGGACTTTCAGAGGTGAGATTATTTGTTGGCCATTAGTTAAGCCTTGACTTTGGGAATATGGCTCCTGGAGTCTGGCTCTTCCTGACTTTCCAGTGTTCTGGAAGTGGGGGTTTGTCTTTGATTAGTTTTCAGAAGTATGGTGAGTGAGGAGTATTGTCTTTGATTAACTTAATAAATTATAACTAATGATGGGACATTTCTTGTTACAATAGCTGCAGAATATTCAGTCTTTTCTAAGAGTGTGGGAACTGAAAAATTTGTATTTTATATCTACAAACTTCAATGTCCAAAGAAAGAGAATAGAGTCACTTCTGGAAACTCTCTAAGAAGATCATAGAATCTCCTTTCCTAGAAAACCCTATACTAGCCTAACTTTATATCTTATTGGTCAAAATCAGATTGCATGCTTATTCTTGAATAAATCCTTGTGGATTTGAAATGTTTTGTGCTAATTAACTAAGAAATTACTTTTTCAGGAGAAATCAACAAGGGAAAGGAAGTGTGTATCACTTGATTGGCTTGAACAAGTTAGGTCCTTCCCCTGCAGTAGGAGTGAATCCAAGAAACAACATAGAGAAGGTGAGCTGGATATTGAGAGATGATCCCTCTGGGAACCATCCTTGAATCATCTTTTGTCATTCTTACAGGACACTTATATAGTCAACTCTAAAGATGTGAAACACCCAAACAAGTGAGGTTTGCCACACTAAGTTCAGAGCCCTGGTTAGGAAAGTGTACATCCTTGAAATGTGCATAAGAATCTCTGGTTTGACCTCCTCCCCCTAATTTTTAAATTCCAAAGCCTCCTGAATTATTTGAACACAAAAAATGGGCCCACTTCTCCATGTTAAAAGCTGGGATTCCCATTTTCATGAACTTATTACAGAAAACAAGTGCTTTCATCATGAATTTCTTTCAGCCATGGCTATTAGACCAATAACTGGTGGTACGAGCCAAAGAGGAACATGCCAGTCAAAGTGAGTAAAAAGAATATGCCATCAATGAATGGCAAAGGATCTTGAAAATACAGTTAGCAGGGTCTGGGAGAGTACATTCTGAGATCACAGCCTGAAGGTAATGGGTAAAATATAAATTACAAATATATAAAATATAAAAATAAATATTTAAAATATATAAATTGTGTTCCTTCCCAAATTCATGTGTTTAGACCTTAATACACGATATGACTGTATTTGGATACAGAGCCTTATAAGAAGGAAATTAAGGTGAAATGAGGCCCCTGATTTGATAGGGAAAGTGTTCTTATAAGAGGAGACACCTGAAAGCTCACTCAAACTTTCTTTTCCTGTATATGTGCAAAGAAGGGATCACACACAGAGAGGGTAGCCACCTATAAGCCCAAGGGCCTCGTAATGAAATTTACCTTCCTGGCGCCTTGATCTTGGACTGTTAGCCCCTGTAACTATTGGGCAGTAAATTTCTGTTGCTTAAGTTACCCAGTCTGTTGTATTAAGTTAGACAGTTCGAGCACACTAATATACCCACGAACTAGGTTATAGGAATCACTATGCTACATGTATAAAATACAAAGGAAGAAAGAGCTCTGCAGCAGATCCAGATTGTAGTACAAGCATCTCTGGCTGAAGCCATCTGACATATCAGACTCTACTGTTTGGGAGGGATCAGTGGTTGGGGTAAGATGCTGTGCAGGGGTGGTGGAACCTCTCTAGGCCAGAAGGTAGGGGTGGACTGTATCTGTAGGTCCTGCCCAAATTTGTGACTTGGTAAATCCAATAGAATATACCCCATGCCTGGCAGTTCTTGCTTCATGGTTATTAAGTGTTTCTTGTTTAGATACTCTCTCCATGCCTGGACCCAGTAACACAGAAGCTGATTTTCAAAGAGTATATAATTCTCCATTTTAGTTGGTATGACCTTACTCAGAACACTGGGATCTGGATTACGATTCTCTAATTGGTCATTGCATAAGCCCTACACAGCATATATCTCCCAGAACCTTCTCCAGGATGAAGTAAATATTCCCTGTTTGCTGGGAGTCTTGCCAAAGGACAACTGTCACTGCCGGTCCTCTCTGGCATTTTTCATTTAATAACTGATAAACATGAGAGAGGGAAATGCCTAGATCCCTTGCCATTAACACAAGAATCCCACTTCCCACTTCTAATGTTCCTGTGAGGATTAATGGAGGCCTTTATTGGAAAGACTTCACAGTTGAACATCTGCCTAGTTCTGCTTCCTTTCTCCCTTCCGCAGCATTGATCCCCAAAGCACTCCTTAATAAACATCCTACATACTAATCTCTACCTCAGACTTTACTTCCCAGGGATTCCATCCTATATACAGGTATTGAATCAATAAAAATGGTTTTGTGAGCTGCATTTGCTACCATGTCATCGAAGGTTCAAGCCATATTTTATCTCTGTAAAATCAAAGAAAAATTTAAGTTTTGTGTGTAATTGCATTCCAGTGGTAGAATAACTACTATTTAAGTGTTTATTATCTGTGAAATTAACTTTTAAAATAGTCTGACAGCTTTAAACATCAAACAATATTACAATTGTTATTGCATGGAATGTTTTCTCCTTTACTTTTAGTACCTGTGGGAGCCAATTCATTAATAAATATATTTTGATTTCCAAAAAGGTTGAACTAATAACTTGAATACCTGGAACTGAGGTCCTAAAAAGGACCATTTTCCTTGAAAGTTAGGAAAATAAAGAGCAAATATTAATCCAAGATTTTTTTCTTTCATGAAGTTCTCCTCCGTTTTCTTAGTATCTGGTAGTAAACACAAAACTCATAGATTTACTGATATCACTATTGGAAGCATTTTGATAGTTCTTTGTAAATAGGAGTCTTTTTAGAGACCTAGACTCAAACATTTAAGCACAATAAATAAATAATTGAATAATATTTCTTGCATATAACTAATACAGATTCAACACACTAACCCCACAAATATGAAAGCCTGTGCAGGCACTGATTTTGTTAGTGAAGTTAACTTTTATGCTTACCTCTCAAATACATTTGCATGCCAAATTCAGAAGCTCTATTTGCATATTGCACTGAAGATTAACCAGCCTGCCACAGCTCTGAAAAGCAGAAGAGAGAACAAATCATTAGTATCATTAGCTTAATATATTGTTTATGACAATTCCAAAGAAGGGGAATATTTAAAAAAACTGGAAACCGCAGAACAGAAATTAGAAAGAAGTGTTTGTTTTTGAACAGAAGAAAATTTGTTTAATAGTTTACTAGTTCCAGTAGCTCAGGAAAACAACCAAGGTAATTCAAATAGTAAGTAGACGTTATTTGGGGAGAACCAGAACATTAAAAGGAATGAGTCTTGATGGTCACATTACTCCTGCTCCTTCTAAATGGTGCTGTAGCCTTGTATGTTTTATATACTTGTTGGAAAAGACTTTTAAACATTAATTTGTGCTGTAGTAAAATTATATTATGTAAAGTACTTTAAATGCTGAAGTTTAGTGTGATTAAGCTATGCCCAAACTATTGTGATGTTACAGAAAACTAGGGAAGTTATCTTCAGTAAAAGAAACCAAGAGCTTGAATGCTCTGCCCACAGATTATGATTTGACTGTGTACGTAGGCTTATGAAAAGAATTTTAATGAAAATAAATCTAATGAATTTATTTACGAATTTTCTGCAGTATTCAGAGCACGTTTACTTCCATGTCATTGTCCCAGAATTTATAATAAGTCACGTGGAATATCAGTTATCCTCTCAAAGACACAGACATATCCGTCATGTCTCTATTGACACACTGCCTCATGGATTTCAGACTTTTGGGAGGAAAGTACCAAGTTCACCATCCAGGTGTACAAATCATTGATACTTTGTAGTCAACATGTGCTCCTCCACTTTTTTTCACATCTCCAATCACATCCAATCTTCAAAGCTTTTTGAAAAATCCCCTTCGCAGGAAGCATTCTAACTTTTCCTCAATAAAAATTTCTTGAAATTTTTATTACATTTATGTCTGTACTGCACATGTGAGCTTTTAATGTTAACCTATTTTATCACTATCTGATTCTCCCATTTGTCTCCTTGAAAGCAATATAAGTAATTTTAAGACAAATGTTGTGCTTTCTATCTTTGTATCCCTTAATGCACACTGGAAACAGTAAAAATCCAAAATTATTTGCTGATATACTGCAGAAATACTCTTCTCTCATTTATGTAAAGTTTGAGACATCCTGAAACTAAATAATGAGGTGATAAACTTGACACATAAGAATTAATTTGTTATCTCTTTTTAATGGAGCTCAATATTATAAAAAATGTCAAGGGTAACTTCCTACATTTCTCAGGCTCTTATAATTTTTCTTCATTCTATTTTCCTTCTTTTCTTTAGATTGCACAATCTCTATCAATCTGTCTCTAGGTTTACTCAGTCTTCTACCAGTTCAAAAATACTGTTCAGTTTCACTTTAAATTTCTCATTATTGTGCTTTTCAATTCTATTGTGCTTTTCAAATCACCCATTAGACCATCTCCATCCATTCCCACCTCCAGCAACCATCAGTTTGTTCTCTACTATTAAGATTCTCTTATGGGGGCGCTTGGGTGGCTCAGTCGGTTAAGCGTCTGCCTCCGGCTCGGGTCATGATCCCGCGGTCCTGGGATCGAGCCTGGTGTTGGGCTCCCTGCTCAGCGGGGAGCCTGCTTCGCTGTCTCCCACTCCCCCTGCTTGTGTTATCTCTGTCTGTGTGTGTGTGTGTCAAATAAATAAATATTTTTTTTAAAAGTCTCTTATGGTTTACCTCCCTCCCCTTTTAATTTTTCTTCCTTTTATGTTCATTTGTTTTGTTTCTTAAATTCCACATGAGTGAAATCATATGGTATTTGTCTTTCTTTGACTGGTTTGTTTTGCGTAGCATAACACACTCTTGCTCTATCCACATCATTCCTTTCTTTCTTTAAGCACGATATCCATTAGTTCTCTGAACATATTTATAATGGCTTGTAACGGCTATTTGGAAATCTTTTTTTTTTATTAAATCTGACATTTAGTCCCTCTCATAAACAGTTTCTGTTGCTAGCTTTTTTCCTGTATGTAGGTCACAATTTCCTGTCTCATAATTTTTTGCCAAAAACTGGACAATTTAGATAATACGTTGTAGCAATTCTGCATCCTGGTTGCCTCCAACCCCTCCAGGGAGCTTGTGTTTGTTGTCTGCCTGTATTTGTTTTGTTATTTAGTTAAGCTTTCAGTAAAATTTATTTCTTGCACAACCTACAGCCTTCATGTCACTTTTCAGAGAGTGGATCTTTAGGCATGTCACCTGAGATGACAATATTAGTAGGGCTGTCTTTCACTCCCTTCCATAATTTCTCTGTTAAGTTGTCTGCTTCGTTTTATATTACACCTACAAGTTAGACCCCATTAATTAATGGCTGGCTATTACTTTCAGCAATGCCCTGTACACATATTTATCAACAATCTGCTTCAGTTTACTTCAGGAAGGGGTAGTTTTTGAGGCCAGTCTGAGATTTGTTCTGACTCTAGCAGGCCTCTTCTAAGCTATCTCATTTCCTCTTTCCCTGTTTAACTACCTGACCTAAGGTTTTATTTGTTTACAATTAGGAGAAGTTGTTTTCCTAGAGCACCATTAGCTTTGTACTTCCACATACTCTAAAATAACAAAGTCAGTTCCTTGGGGAAAACTTCAGACATATGTGTCCTTATGGATTATTTCACAGTGAGCAAAATCTCTGAGTCACTACTCTGGACACTGAATGAGGCAGTAGCTTGTCTCTTCTAGAGTGGAACCTCTGCCCTATGAGTAAATTGGAATGAAGGCAATCAAGGCCTCAGAATTCTTCCCCTGCATGTAGTCTCCATCCTATGGGGAAAGGGGGGTTATGTGTGAAGGAAGGGAGTCCCTGTGACCTCTTTACCACACTCACCAGGAATTTATGTTCTTCAACTTGGAGGAAATAAGAAATGCTGTGACTTGCCCCTCCTTAACTCGTGATTGGGAGCTGAGGGGAGAGGGAGCCCCATTTCTCAACTACACCTTCCCAGAGTTGAACTTCCATCAAGCTGCGCGGAGACTAGAAGAAGAGGGAATGAGTTTTGACTCGAAGCCACAAAATTTTTGCCACTCTTATTGAGGTTGAGTAGATTTTCTTGAGTAAATGTTTCTTAATTTGCTCTATGCACACAGGGAAATTTACAGAGAAGATATTTTTTTGTTTTTGTTCTTATAATTTTCACCAGCTTTCCATAGAGCTCCTGTCACCATTGTGAAAGTGGAACCTAATGCAGTATTTTCATTTCTATATTAAAAATGTAGAAACTGTGTATTTTATAACTTCCTAAGTCCACTTACATAGTGAATGGCAAAACTGAGATATGAATCTAAGCCTTCTACAGTGCATCACTGCATCATGTTGACTACTGAGACAAGGCGTGTGTGTGTGTGGTGTCCTTAATAAGTGAAGAATAACATTGTTCCCTTTACTTAACATTCATTTACCCTGCAAGTCATGAGTTAGTATCATCTATGTGCCAGCCCAGGTCCTGGAAATAATAACTATTAAGATAAGCAGTATCTCCATGTACCTTATAGTACAGTAAGATTGATTGTTGAAAGAATATCTATTTATCTTTTGCTAAGCTAGATTTTGCTGTGAGTATATTCAGTGACTATGCAAGACCCCTACTTCAGTGTCTAGTGGATAGCTCAAATTTATCATGCCCCAAACTCTATTATCAAATATTGCTTTCCTCAATCTGTTTGTACACTAGTTTCTTCATATTAATAAATACAATCACTCACTTCCTGGATTCTCAAGCCATGGAAAAGGGGTCATTTTGGTTCATCCCTTTCCCTAACCCCTAACATTTCAATTCTTAACAAGCTACACAGAGTTTTTAACTGCAAAATACATTCAATTATTGCCCAATTCAATGCACAAAAAAAGTGCATTCAATTCCCTTCTTCACCAGCAGTTCCCTAGTCAAATACCTCTTCTTACACTGCAATGGCTTCCTAACTGGTTTCATTCCTTTCACTATTTTGAACATAGAATCCATTTTCCACAAAATGGCAACTGAGATCCTTAAAAAAAATACTTAATTGGGAGTTATAACTCTTTTCCAATGGTATTCTATTGCATATGTAGAAAATTCAAGGTCCCTTTCTTGATGTATAAGTCCCTTTACTATTTAGTCTTTACCTACCTTTTCAGTTTTGCTTTTTACCAAGTCTTGCTTGTTTGCATGTCGATCCTCTTCTTATTTCTCAAGTACTTCAAATTTATAATCCCATGGGGCTATATCACACATTAATTTCCTGGAAAAGTCTTGACTAGTATCTTTCTGGCTGACTCTTCCTTGATCTCCAGTTCTTATTCCAATTCTCACAGAGGTTTTATGAGACCAGTTACTGGGATGTAAATCCCCAATATTATTTATGCTTAAAAAAATTACTTCTTCATATATTCTTGATATTCTCTTTCAATACACTTAAATCTATCTTAAATAATCTTATTTACTGGTGAAATTTTATACTGTTGCCTCATCTTCCTAGATAGTAATAAGGCATTTTAAAATACAAATTTTAAAATAACCAAATGAGTGATTGAATAAATATGTAAATTAAATAATGTTCTACAAACTTCATGTTGAGAAATGTCTTTAAAAAGTCATATTAACTAGGATTACACTACCTTATAAAATATAATTATTTGAACATAATAGAAGTTTATTTCTTGTTCACATTTGCCAACCGAATATTCCTGACCGGTTCTAATCCAAATGATCTAAAGAGATCTTCAGAGATCTAAAATCCCTCCATCTTAAGAACACGTGACTTCCAAGATTATCAAGCTTTTCTATATCAAGTCAGTGGAAGAAGAAGGAACATGTGGAGAAACCGGACCTTTACCTTTACCTTGATCCAGTGCTGACAAACTTCACTGTGAGAATTACTCATACATTAACAATTAGACACAAAGGAGGATGAAGCTGCTTCCAGCCACAATTTTGTACTATGGGATACTTATGATCATCTTAAATCCTGGAAATCTCTCTGCCATTATTTTTTTAAAAGATGACTATATTTTTTTTAGTTATATCTTTGTATTTTCTTTGTCAAGCTTATAAATGAAGTTGATTTGTAGAATCCCAAATTTACTATATTATCTTGTTTGAGGAGCATACATGGAGACACTTACAGATAACATCTGGCAAGCTTAATGCTTCCATAAGAAAGGCCTCAAAAGCATGATTTATTGCATTAACGTCATCATTTTCTTTATACTATTTTTCTTCATTTTATTTCTCATTTGTCCTGGTTTCTTTAAATGATGAAATAAAGTTCCATTCAGAATACATACAGGAGAAATAAAAATATATTAAAACATCTATAGTAACATATTCAACTGCATGGTTTTTTTTTAAGATTTTTATTTATTTATTTGACAGAGAGAGATCACAGTAGACAGAGAGGCAGGCAGAGAGAGAGGAGGAAGCAGGCTCCCTGCTGAGCAGAGAGCCTGATGCGGGACTCGATCCCAGGACCCTGAGATCATGACCTGAGCCAAAGGCAGCGGCTTAACCCACTGAGCCACCCAGGCGCCCTTCAACTGCATATTTAAGGATAAATACATTTGAAAGGTAAATTTATAAAAGAAAAATTTCAGAAAAGAGAAGAATGTTGGTTCTTGAGCATTTCTGATCTCTTTTGCAGGTTCTGTGTTATTGTCACTGGTAGTGCCATGGTCCTTAGGCACCAGGACACTCCAGTGTGACATAACTATATCCTTGTACCAGCCCCTCAGTTCTTATCTCTACTCAAGAATGTGTTCAATGTTCACTTTTTATTCTATAGTTAATTTACAGGAGTAATGATGTTTCACTTCCCTCTAACACCACCCAAAAATGTGTTAAGCGCTTATTAGTTTTCAGTATGGCATGCTGGATCAATAAACAGGTAAATTAACTTTTTTCCTCCTCAATTTTATCCTCTCTAAAGGGGAATAATAATAGCTTCGATCTTATAGTTATTTAAATGATAAATTCATAGTCTGTGAAACAACAGAGTGCTTAGTACTTTGTGTAGTCCACTACTTAAAATGATACACAATGTTTGCTGGGCTTATTTATTTATGGTACTATCATATTGTACTTCTGTGGGAAGTGCTAGAGCCCTTTTACTGAGTAATCCAATTTCATTTTCATAACCATCTATAGGAGGGGAAACTGTAGCAACTTGGTTTTATATTAATTACTTTTCTCCTGCACCCTAACTCACATGAACAATACTAATAATGGTGATGAAGAATTTTATTTTGTTTTGTTTTCAGGTAGAAAAATTGCAAAAATGACATTACCCCATAATGAATGGAAGCTGCTAGGACTTTGTGTCCCTTACAGTTATGAATTGGTTAAAGGGCAAATTTTTTTCTCCTCCAAATCTGTACTCCATCTTTCCCTCATAAAGCTCATCACTCTGTCCACCCAGAGCTAGTCAAAATGCAGTTTGAGGGCAACATACTAAAACTGCTCTCATTTCTAACACCAAGTATAAGTTTGGGGGTTTCCTGAAACTACCAACAGTTTCAGTGATTCACTAGAAAGACTTATAGAACTCATTCAAAGGCATTATAGCCAGGGGTATGGTTTATTACAGGGAAAATATACAAATAAGAATTAGTCACAGGGAGAGGCAGAATCTGGAAGTAGTCTAAGTCCGAAGTTTGTGTTGTTCCCAGGAAGCATTACCAACCCAGACCAATAAGTGACAATGTACACAGAGTATTGCCAACCAGGAAAGTTCACCTGAGTCTCAATGTTCAGAGTTTTTATTGGGAATTGATCATGTACACATGATAGATTAATGGATTACCCACGTGGTTGAACTCAGTCTCCAGGCTCACTGATTAGTGCATGACCCAGAGTTCCAACCTCAAATCACAGTTGGTCTTGCTGGCATGGCCAGCCCTCATTCTATGACCATTGCATGTGGTCAGTCTCCAACCGAAACAAAAGTACTTCCCTCTTATATAACATAGGTTACCTCTTAAAAAGGACAAAAGGTCAACCTCTCCTTGGACAAGGCCAAATTCTTTACTATGCAGTGTCACCTTCAAAAGACTGCTGATAGTCTGTGTATATGTCAACTTTTGCCCCTGAAACATCTGATTCTGTGTTTTACATCCAAACTTCCCGAGAGAGAAACCTGACTGTTCGTTCTGTCACTATCATGTAGGTCATGTAGAGATTTCACCTAAGCCACTTCTCCAAAGATTTCTAGTTTACAATAAAAACCAACCACTATGATTTTATTAAAATAATCATTGCATGCATACATAATATGTATTCACCTATTTGCCTAAAGTTAATTATTTTATGTACTAATTAGAAAACATGAATATGTAAAGCAGACAAAAGAAGAAATAGTCATTTAGAGTTTGTCCATTGATTTTACTCTATTATTATATCTTAACTTTTTGGTCCAAATCATGGTTTATCCATATTTAACTCAGTGAATGGAAAAATGCCGCTTTTATCAGTAATCCACTTTCATGTCTAACTTCTCTTTGAACCAAAAAGACTTTCCTTGTGCTTGATCCAAATTACTCTTGCTCAAATTTAAATGAATTTTCTTTGTTCTGTTTTTAGCAGTCAGATCAAGCACTACATGGGAGAATGAAGGTAACACAAAGCATCACTACTAACCACTTCTCAAATACATCCAAGTCACTTTAAATTCTAATTCTGTCTTCCCATATTTTAGCCATTCCTCCCACATGGGGTTATAGCAAATCTAATGAGAGATATAGAGTTCATAAAACTCTCAAAACTATTCAAAAACATGCTTTTTAACAAAAACTACATGCAAATGGGTTGCTTGGACTGTATTTTCTTAAGTTGTTCAACGTATACAATAGAAAAAATTATCTCCATACTACACAACAGGACATGGAAACAACTATAGGGTTGTATTTTTTGCATCCTCAGTTTCTAAATTTTAGAAATGTTATGATTATGTTGCTAAGCAATGTGCAAATCAATGGCTCCTTGGGATCTTGTATCCTTTGGAAGAAGCTATATTTAAGTTTGTTTATAATGTATTTTCCTAAATGTAAAATATATTCAGCATTGTTAGAACACCTGGCTTTAAGTTCATCTAATTAAATTCATTATAAACACATCTTAGGAAGGTTTATTTTCTAACTATATTATGTGAAATTTAATGTGTTTGTGTGTATGTATATCATACTATTTTTACATGTATTTATATTAGATGTGGAATTTCTGAATTTCTATATATGAACTTTCAAGTGATTTACAGGAAGAGCTGCTGATACTTGATACCTAACTGAGAAGTTCTAACCATTGAACTGAGCCAGTGACCCTTTCCACCAAGTCTTTGCTAAAGCCTTTTCTTCTACACAGTCAGGGCAAAAACCTGTCAACATTTCCTAAAGTTTCAGTGGGGCTTAGAATAACTCTGGTTAGTCCTGGAAGTTCTGAAGCCCCCAGAGGTGAATCTTCTAGGAATTCATAAATGAGGTGCATTAATATATTTTACCTGTTCATTCTTCATGCGCTCTTGAATTTAATAAAATATTTGTTGAATGCTAAGTGCATGTTAGAGGTCATATAAAGGGAATTCCTATATAACATATTTCTTCAAGATACTTACATTAGGTTTGTATACACTAACAAGGGCAAAAGACATTGTGATAGTTTTGACCAAAAAAATATGATAAAGGTATTAGTGTATGAAATAACAAATGAGATAAGAAAACGAAGGGGAAAAAAACCTACTGAACATTAGTCACTAAGACATAAAATGATCTTATACATTTGGGTAAACACAAGGACTACAGTGTGGCTGGAGAATAGTTTGAGAGAGCAGAGCAAGTAGAGGAAAGGCCTTTTATATCACGCCATTCCCAGCAGCAATGAGAGGAAGTGATCAACTTTGAGTTTGTTATTAAAAACACCAGTACTGAATTTAGAGTAAGTACATTAATAGCAGTGGAAGTGATAAATTGGAATTGGAGACAGAGGTGGTTAAAAGTAACCCTGTAAGCAGGAAAGCCAAATTGGAGTGCAATTTGGAGATGTTGGGGGTTAAGTGATCCCGTTAAGAGATTAGAGAAAACTGGACTAAGTAGCTCTGTGTTTGGAGAGGAAGGTATATTAAATCTGTAAATAAAAGACTATGATATTCAAAAATTATTTCTAAGCTATAGCAGTCATTAATACTGTTCACTGAACATGTCTGGGTCTCCATTATGTGATCACATGGAACAATGTTATGTCCTGGACCCTTGTTTTGGATGGTAAGCCAAAGGTAGGTATTTTGCTTTTGCATTGGAGCATTTATTTAATTGTCAACACAAAACCCTTTAGTCCTTCCTTCCCTGTAGCCACTGAACAGCAATGCACAGTTGTGCTTTGCTCCAACAGCCTGTGTTCCTGAGAAACTAAGATGACTGGGGCTCCTTGTAGACCTGCAATGGATCGGTAGCATGAGTGAGAAATAATCCTCTGTTGTTCTAAGTTCTAAGTTCTAAGCCTTGATGAATTTGAGTTATTACCACAGCATAATATAGCCTGCTCTGACTGATTCAAAAGACATTGGTGCAAAAAACCCCCAAGTGAACCAAGAGACCAAAATGGAGAGCTCACATGCAGACATGCATACAGATTTACTATGAACAGTGGACCCCACAAATCAATGAGAAAATGAAAGATTGTTTGGTGTAGAAAAATTGTCTCACTAACTAGATGAATATAAAACTGGACCCCTACCTAAGACCACACAAAAATGGAAAATCTAGATGGACTAAAGATTTAAATCTAGAATAAATGTTCAGTAGAAGAAATGTTGGAAAATTACTATGATCAAAACCAAAAAATAACTTCTAAGCAAAATGCTCAAAACACAATCCAGTAAGGAAGAACTATAGAAATAAATCTGAAAATCAACAAGAAAAAACCCTGCAATCCAAAACCAAGAATAAACAAAGGTACATCAAAACCTTTACAGCAGAGAAAACCAAACAATATGACAATTAGATTAGAAGATGTGATGTTCAAAATCATACTTATTAGGGAAATGCAAATTAAAGCAATAAAGACATATCACTTGATTCCTATTAGAAAACTGTCTAATGCCAAGTGTTGGTGCGTGTTAGTCCTTATTCTGTGCTGTGGAAAGTTATACTGGTGAGACCTTGATGGAAAACAGTCTTGAATTACCTAATTAAATATAAAATACTTATAATCTGCTCCTGATCACACATCCTGGCAAGATTTTCACAAAGATAGTTTAGAGGACAAGTAAATAGATGCTCAGTGAAGGATGTTTATGGAGATGGGGAGAATAAATGTGCAGAATGTGGTGGCGATGCTTCATGAACTATCAGGAGGCAGTTAAAAGCAACACACTGGAGGTAAATCTAGGAACATGAATAATTTTAGAAATGTACTGATTACTTTTTTTAAAAAAGTATGTCACATAATCCTATTTGAGCGTATTCAGTGTCTACAGACAAAATGATCATTTGAAAAGAAAGCTTAAGATAATAGACACAATAAGCACATTAATATTGTTGCCTATGTTGAGTAGGGGTGTAGAATAAAGGATAGAAGGATAAGAAAGAATAAGCAAGCACATAGAAAAAATGAACAGCAAATAGAAAAGAAAAGGTTCTACATTTCAAATGCTGAGTATCTTGCAAATTGAGAACAAGGTATTACATAGGTTAAGAAATGTTTTCCATTTGGGTTAACATTTGGAGACTAATTATAATCATCCATATAAATTGTCTAAGAAAGAGAAATAAAAATATATTGTGATAATATATGACTGTTTGAAATTGTTATGGGTAAACCAGTTTGATTTGGGTGTTATCAGAGTAATTTGCAAGCATGGATTCCAGCGTGCTTCTGTGAGTCAGTATGTACTGTCATGAGACATCTCAAACTTATCTGGGCATTGTGAAGTTGGCTCTTGTTTTTTTTTATATTTAAAGTTAATACTTTGATGTGCCCATTCTCAGATTTAATTCCTTCTTTTTCCCACTATTATCTGCCTGTTCTGCACATTTCTGATATTCGGGTCATCTATTCTAATAGAAGACAGATCCTTATTCTTGGTATTAAGAATGACAGGTATATGCAATTGAAATGTGAAAAATAATGTGAAATGTGAAAAACAATTATGACTTTGAAACCTTACTACATGGTTGTAAAGTGTACAGAGAGATATTAACACCTATAGTATTTACTAACAATTCCATAAACAAAGGCAGGAAGAAATGACGTAGAACCTCCAGGATACACAAATGCAGGCTGTCTGGATAAAAGAGATTTTTGTGCGTTAATGTGTTTGTGTGTGTGTATGTGTGTTTGTCTGTGTGTCTCTTAATGATCCATTATTCCAGGAAATAGAGTGTTAAATTAAGTCTGACATGTTGTACCAGCTGCATTCAGAAAAATGTGAATTCAATGGACAGCAAGAAACCAAAGAGAGTCTAGTGGGATTGATTCATGTTTCATGTGGTCAGCACCTGTGATACCAGTAGACTTGAGAAAAAATTGCCAATTCTGAGGAGAAAGTATGACCTTTTCTTGCACAGGAGGTCTAGAAAAAAAATGAATGTAAGCGTTAGTGATTCAGAATTGCCATTTGGGTAACTGCTCATGGAATAACTGTATTTCACAGGACATTGCTGGTCAATTTTGTGTCATAGAAGAAAAAGTAAGCAACACTTTCAAGAGGAACCAACCAAAGTTTAACATTTAACAGAATATATTTTATATCAAAGTAAAAATATAGTATTCACCATGAGGAATAAGAGAATAGAGGTACTAGTAATACACAATGAAACCTTTAAACTTGGGAAACAGAAGAACACTTACTGGTGTCACAGAACATTTTTAACTGTTCTGAAGACAGAATAGAGTCTATACTTAAAATACCACAGATAATGTAGAAATTTAACTTGAAATACAAACTCTGTAATTATCACTTCATGTCTTGAATTGCTTATTTCAATTTTTAATAACACATTAATAATCTGCTTTTCTCTAATTTGTCACATACTCCTTTCCTATAAGCAATGCTAGTGACAAAACTCACACTCATTCATATCTCCCTATAAAAGGACCTTCTTCCTTGTGACTTGTTCAACATTAATTGGAACATACAGACTTTAATGGGAATTAAGGAGGGAACCTGTTGTGATGATCTGGGTATTATATGGAAGAGATGAAACCCTATATTCTACTCCTGAAGCCAATATTATACTATATGTTAACTAACTGGAATTTAAATAAAAACTTGAAAAAAAAAGAAAATAATAATTAATAAATGGCAGCTACTATGATTCAACAATAAAAAATGAAAAATAAGAAGTAAATAAATATACAGACTTTAATTTAGTATCAGATTTCTGGAATGAAGATTATACTTACCTGATAGGTCTCTGTATGATATCAGTTCCCTTTAATCTTCATTTCAATCAATACGTTTCTCATCCTAGATCTAACTAATAGTCCCTAGTTATTTGTACATTATCATTAAACATCTTTTTCCATATTTCTCTCTTCCACAAATAAATGGATCTATAACACCACTAATAGTAAATAATAACATAACTAAATTACACTTAAGCATAAAGGTGTTTTCTAGTAGGTTAAAAAAAAAACCTTGACTTAAAATATTCTGAATATACTCTCACCATCAGCAGTTTTCCATTATTTCTCACATGGAAGATTAATAATAATGGAATTATTTTAAAGTACAATTATAATTATTAAAATTTTATTTATATGTTTATATATTTTATTCATATAAATTATATATTAATATTACATAAAATATATATATATTATGTAAGATATACATTTTTCATTATATTTCATGATATATATTTTTCCCTTCAATTATTCTTTTTTTTTAAGATTTTATTTATTTATTCGACAGAGGGAGAGAAATCACAAGTAGGCAGAGCAGCAGGCAGAGAGGGGGGAAGAAGACTCTCCACTGAGAGGGGAGACTGATACAGGGCTCCATCCCAGGACGCTGAGATCATGACCTGAGCTGAAGGCAGAGGTTTAACCCACTGAGCCACCCAGGTGACCCCCTTCAATTATTCTAATCAGAAGTGGAGGTACTTTGCCCACTGCTATTATTTTTTATTACAACAACTCTAACAACAGTGGAAAACTTTGGAAAGAGAAGTAACGTTTGAGTTAATGTAATCCATTCTTGCATGTGTATTTCTTAAAGACACTTGCTAAACATACTTGTGAACATGATAATCTTAATGACTTGGAAAAAATATTACTTAACATCAAGATAAAACAAAGCAGGAAGTAGAACACTCAGCAATAACCAAGGGTGACATCATTATTTGGCAAGTAGTTCTTAGAAACATTTTCTTTCTTTCAAAGGAAAGCAGATGCTTCTGCTATAGAATTAAACATATTTTTGAGTCTTTAATCTCACCTAATTTTTAGTACTAACATTCATATTCACTTTAAATGTCTTGTAAAATATCTAGCACTTTTGAGTCTTATTTCTTCCAGGAGCACAAATTAAAAAAGAGTAAAATAGAATAAATTAATTCCTCAGAAACAGCACACATAAATCCAGTAAAAAGCTACACTGCAAAATTAATATATTAAAAAATAAAACAGTGCAACTAAAAATAACTGAATATTAACTTCCTTCACATCAACAAGGAGATATGAAAAGGAAAATCTCAGATATGAAGTCTTAGAACACAGATGTTGGGATTTTTTCTTATAAAAAATTGCCTAGAATTTAATGTAAGTCCCCGAAAATATTTTGATCAAGATATTAATTTTCAGTGGCACGTGAGTGGTTCAGTTGTTTAAGGGTCAGACTCTTGATTTCAGCTCAGGCCATGATCTCAGGGTCTTGAGATTGACCCACACTTGGGGCTCTGCACTCAGCCCAGAATCTGCTTGAAATTCTCTCCCCCTTTTCTTTCCCCCTCTGCTTTTTGTGTGTTCTCTCTCTCTCTCTCTCTCTCTCTCTCAAATAAATAAATAAATAAAATCTCAAAAAAAGAAATTAATTTTCAGAAAGCTCTATCCCTTGCTTCAAGACTGTTTTTAAAGTATGTTTGTGACCTAATTCTAAGGAAAGTGACAAAATCCAAGTTAAAGAAGAAAAATCACCACAAAGCATGTTCTGTGTCTAAGTGTCATTTATTTATATAGATGCCAAGTTAACCATGCTGGTACATTTTGATAACATAGGAGGAAACACATGATTATATTTCACCGTAAATGAATTGTCCTCTTTTACTTTTTTACCCCTTAAAATGTGGCCTTCCATTTCTGTGTACTTATATAAAAAGTTTTCATTTATATGATATCTGCCATTTAGAGGTTAGTGGTTAAGAGAGTTTCTATAGTCAGACTTTCTGGGTTTAGAAGCCTGCTCAGCAACTTGCCAGATTCACCTTTAGAAAGGCCCTTTTGTATCTTAGTTTCTTTATCTGTAAAAAGGGGCTAACAATAGTGTCTACCATATAGGAGTCTTTTAAGGATTAAATGATTGCATCTGGTTAGGATTGAATAAATGTAAACTATTATTAAAGTTGCTTCAGCTAGATTAGGAAAGAGACATGGAGAGAGCTAATTATAATAGCAAGAAGAATAAAAATGAGTGGTATAAGAAATCTATTGGCAAATATGTTATGGTGTATCTAATTCTTTTTTTTTCTAGATTTTATTTATTTATTTGACAGAGAGAACACAAGTAAGCAGACAGTCAGACAGAGAGAGGGGAGGGGGAACCAGGCTCCCCGCTGAGCAGAAAGCCCAATGCGGGGCTCGATCCAGGGACCCTGAGATCATGACCTGAGCTGAAGGCAGAAGCTTAACCCACTGAGCCACCCAGGTGCCCTGGTGCATTTAGTTCTTCCTGAAGTAGTCTTAGGGAAGAACCAATGGATCAGGGACACTTCAGTTGAGCACTGAAGACGAGTATGTTTCCAAAAAATAGATATGAGGCAAGGGACTCCAGGAAGGAAATAAAAAAGCACGGAGTCTTGAAAATGCATGATACACTCAGAAAATATCACATAGTCTTGTAAGCCTGGAAAGTATATTAAAAATAAACATCTTCACTCGATTAGTTGATTCATTTTCTTTGAAATGGTGGTACTGAAACAAATGAGAACATGATTGGAAATCATTGTGCTTCACTCCCTTTGCTCAATTTTCCTATTTTTCTTTGTTAAAATCCCACCGTTAATGAGAAATTAACAACTTCTTTGAGTCAAACAGACAGTCAAAATTCTGGTCAAATCACAGACTTTTTGCTAAGTAAGGATTCCTAAAACACGAGGTTTCTGGTGGACAAGCTGACTGAAACTGAACTTCAGCATTTATTAGGAAGTCTGACTAAAGCTTTCTCTTGGCAGAACTGGGCCTCATCAAGCTGGCTAATGATTTCGATACTGCTTTTTGCAGGATTCTGGGCTGACTGTGACCTGCTTCCTGCTCTTTGAGAGCCTTGCATTTGTCAGAATGTGGATAGAGAACCCAAAACAAAAAGCGTATGAATTAAGGAAAGACATATGGAGTGTCCTTATGAAAAGTCCCACTGGGTAGATCTAAGTCCCTCTGGGGTGGGTAGGTCTTATGTACACACTCATCTACATGATTTGATGTTAGGCATCTGGTGCACTCCCTACCCCCATAACTACCCTACCTACTCTCCTGCCTCTAGACTGGGGTCAACTCTTAACAAACAATCATGGTGCTGAGTTGGATTTGGGGTCAGCATTTTCCATAAAACCTGCTGTCCTGGCAGAGGTCTTGGTGGCTTTCTTTAAGACAGGCTTAGGCTCTTCCTGCTTTGTTTGTGCACCCACCATCCCAGATTGAGGTCTCTACTCATAGCCACAGTTTTGTATTAAGGCTTAGAGGGAGCCCAGTAATATCACTATCTGCATATGAAATCTGACTCTGATTACCTCTGTTCTCAGCTCACACTCAATTACTCCCTGGCATTATTCACTATTACCATCTTTTCTTATCAGTTACAATTCAGCATAGGCTTCTTTCTAGATTCATTCTGAACAAGGCTTGTGTTTTAGAATGCTTTGTGTTCCCTATACTTTATCCTTTCCCTATACTTCCCCCATCAAAGAGATTATCACTGTATAATTACTTACTGTATTATTTATTTATTAATTATAGATTTTTTTTACTGGCCTGTGAATTCTAGGACGTGAAGGATCTTCATTTCTTTACCTTTATCACCCCAAACTCCAGGGGGAAAAAAATGTCTGGTGTGACATGGGTATTCGATTATTGTTTCTTGACTAATGAATGAATTTTTTTCCAAAATAATTATTGTGCTACATAAAATGTTAATATTAATAGTTTATTTATTTGTTAAAAAGTATTGTCATTTTATTATGATCTTTTAAAAAATATGAATACTTTTTATAAGTAGCCCAAGTCTTTAATATAGCTATATATCCCTTTTCTTTAGCTCTCTTCTAAGAATGGAGTAGGTAGGGCTGAAAGATGGAGAATGAATGAGAAAATCTTGATAGGACTCTGTGGGCAAACTTTTCTACTTCCCAAATTTTCCAAAAACAAAAGTGCTCCATATCTAAAGCAAAGGAGTTTCCAATATTATCATGCCAGCCAACAATGGTTGCTGCTTGTATCAGGGAGCCAAGTGAAGCTTCCAGCTACTTAGTGTCTCAGACAGATAGTATGGATTTTAAAACAAATGTTTAAATCCACTTAAACCTTTTACACAGTGAAGGTTAAGTGACCATTAAAATGGGAAGGTTCCATATGTTACTTTAGTACACAGACAAAAAAATGCATCTACTACAAAACATAATCCATTAGGTTAATGATCTATGCTGAGGTGGCAAAAATGTATTAGGGAAGTGATTCACTGATTCCGTCAGCCTCTCCTGCATCAACCTGCATTTTCAGAGAGATGCAGTGTTCATTTTTCTTTGGATCACTCTGTGGTAAATGATGACTTAATTTCTCTGTCAAAATAGCATTCTCAAAGGCAAGCTCAGAAAAATTACACCAAATAGCATCATTATGCAATATATCTGAATCCAAATATATCTCAGCTCTTTCTCAGGTGTTTTCTGTTTGTTTGTTTAGTTTGGTTTGGTTTCCCAGTGACTGCTCCTTTAGGACAATATTTCTCTATCCGGTATGCAACCCAACTAACAGAAAAGGGCAACTACAATGTGTTCCTGAACAGTTGCCATGGATGCGGTATTAGGAAATACATATTTTTAAAATCTTCTTTTGAAAAACCTCCTCCAGAAAGTCATACTTCATCTTGGAGATTAATAGTTTGCAAAAGAAATATGATCTAAGTTGAAACATTCTCTGCCTCCAGCAGGCAGGGTGAAATTCAGAGCTTCCGCCATATCAGAGAAAGTGCATTCTCCAGGCTTCTGGTAATCAGGACAATCCAACTGCCCAGTGACTGTGTCTCTGGCAATGCTATTTTCCCTTTTATTCCTCAAATTCATGTAGAGTAGAAGCTTTCTGCATATTTTAATATCAGTATAACCTGTCTTGCCCCTTTTTATTTTCCTTCAACCCTTTCATCAGTTTGCAACCAATAACTAAAATAGTTTGAAATTCCTAGTTATTTCTATTTTCTGACTGAAAACTGATGACTCAAGTAACTTTTCAGTCAATTGTGAAATGTAATTTTTCCATATTTCAAAAATATGGAGCCTAGGATGGTAATAGCAGAGGACGATATTTTCCTATCAATTTCTTTGTGAATTTTTCAGAATTTTTCATTTCAAACATCAAGAGAGCCCAACTCAAGTTGAATTTTAAAAGGAATTTTTGGCTCATTAACTGAAAATTCCAGTACACAGACACTGAGTATGACTTTAGCAGTCAAAACCAGAACTCCCAACACCCAATCCTTGCTCTCCAGCATGGCCTTCTGCAAGCCCAGACTCACAGCTGCAGGAGTCTGAAGCCTTAGATCCTCCATTACCCTAAACAAACTTCCAAATACCCCCATGTTACGGCACATGTCTAGTCCACATGTCCACTTCTGTATCAACCACCGTTATCACACAAAGTGATGTACTGATTATTTTAGGCAGTGGGGCCTCCCTCTTGAAACTCAAGTAGAAGGTAATTCCTCCCCAAAATGTTATATTTGTAGGAGGTACAACCTAATAGCTCATGTAGGAGCTAATCTCACCTCCCAAAGTAGAATATTGATAGTAGAGGAAAATTTATTTTAAAGAAAAGTGAGGCACATTGACTAAGGAAGAAGAAGAAAAAATGCTGGTCAGGAAATAAAAGGCATTATACCATGCATGTATCCTGACCTTCCCCACCTCCAAAATTATATCACTGTAAGGGTCTGCAAAAGTATCTTCCTGGAGACTTTCAGGACTATGTAGCCAATTTTGCACCCATGGAAATTGAGCAAAAGTTTTGTGTCCACTTAAAAAGAAATCACCTTCCAAGTATGGGGACATTGTCCTGGTTCTAAGAAAGTGTCAAACAAGCCAATGAAGCTGAAACTTTAGCTGAAGGAACCTGAATGCCTGAAAGACCACATGGAACTGAGCACCCTCACCAACCTAGACCTCTCACCTCCAGAATGTCATACAAGAAATGGTGTTCTACCTACTTATAAGCAGCCCAGTCTTCACTCGAGACCAGACTAGTTATAAGTGGCTATTAAAATGTAAATTTAAATTAAGCTAGAATAGAAATTCAATTTGTTGGTCATACCAGCCACACCAGACAAAGATACGAGAACTTGCTATATGCTGAGAGCTCTGCTGAGAGCTTGTGTGTGCTATTGCATTGAATCCTCACAACCTACAAGGTGGGTACTAATGTTGACTTTATTCTATCTGTTAGGTAACTGAGACTTAGGGAAGTAAATTGCCTAAGGAATCATAACTAGGAAGAGGCAGAGCCAGAAAATAAACCCGGGGCCTGTGTGACTCTAGTCCATAAGTTCCTTACAGGGTTCCATATTGCCTCATGTCCCCAGCATCCATCACATAGTTGAACTCTTAGAAACTGCCCTGCCTTTGCCTCTGCAGTTTTCTTGTTCTCCTTTTATCTCTGATCACTTTTTTTTCTCAATCTTCTACTCATTGCTCTTTTTCTCATCCCAAAAGATCAAAAATCTCTAATGTCCTAAGCCTCAGCCTCATTTTTCTCTCTCGATTTCTTCAATGTCCACAATATCAACTCTTTCCTCTGTATGTTTGACTCCCACATCTTTCTTTTGAATTCTGGATATGTGTTTCTAACTTCCAATATACTCATTTGTTTGTATCCTCTCCAAATTCATATGTTGAAGCCTGATCACCAATGTTATAGTATTTAGAGGTGGGGTTTTTGTAAGGTTATTAGGTCATGAAAGTAGAGTCCCCTGATTCACTTGATGTCCTAATAAATGGATGAAGAGACTAGGACCCTCTCTTTCTAACATGTGGAGATAGCAAGAAGACCATGCAGAGGGCCCTCAGCAAGAACCCAGGCGTGGCACCCTGATCTTGGTCTTCCAGCCTCCATAACTGTAAGAAATAAATGTTTCCTGTTTGTTGTTTATTCAGTCTCTGGTGTTTTAGTTATAACAACCTGAATTAAGACACTCATCTTAATAATAACGTATTTTAAAAAGAACAAATCCAAAATTTAGCTTATTTCATCCAAACACAAATTATCTGTCCCTCGTATTCCTGAATATTAAATATAACAACTCTAAATTCCCCCAGCTCAAAGCTTCAAGTCATCCTGAAATCACTTCTCTCAAGCTCTTCCAATTCAATTCCATTATCCAGTTCATTTAAATTCACAAACACCTTTAGAGTCATGTCTACTTCCTGTTCAAAATCCATCAATTGCATTGAAAATAAACTTCCTTGTACCGACCAAAGTCCTTATACTGTACACTCATTTCATAATTATACTTTATGTGCCAAGAAAATTGGACTACATCTTTGTCATTGATAATGGTGACCTCTTCACTTGGATTTTCCTGCCCCAGCTGCATTATTTAAACCCTACATCAAATGCTACCTTTCCATGAATATTTCTATGCTCCTTCATTTGATATCCAATAGTGATTTTTAATATCTTAACTATGTGCATATATTATTTTATTACAGCTTTCGATAAGTATTTGAATGCCTACTATATTATAGAACCTATGCTCAACAAGGGAGATAGGAAAAAAACAAATACACTGTTTCATAAGTTGAGGTATTCAAAATTTAGTGGGAAAATATAGATCAAAATAGACAAATTACAAAAAAGCCAGTACTATTAAACTATTACCAGTTGTAATGAAAGTCTACTATCTCAAGCTTCTACTAAATTACTTCATTTATTCCTCAAAAAAAAATCTTCAGTGTTATAGTAGGATCCTCAATTTACACATGAAAAGAGAGAAATACTGAGAGGTTAACAAGTTATCACAGCTGTTAAGTGCTAGAGGTAGTAAGGAAACTAAGATAATTTAACTTTAGAATCCAAGTAATTAATGCATTATACTAGATAAACTGCTACAGAACACAGATTTTTTAATGGTTGAGTCCTCAGAGTTATCAGAAATCATGTATTAGTTCAGGTTCTCCAGCGTAAGAAAACCAACAGGGGATATAGACACAGATATTTATTAGGAGAAATCAGGTCATGCAATTATGGAGGCTATGAAGTCCCACAGTTTGCTATGTGCAAGCTAGAGACCCAGGAAAGCCATAGTATAATTCAGTCCCAGTCCAAAGGCCTGAGAATCAGCAGATGATGTAAGTCTCAGTCCAAGAAGTAGAAAGACTGCTGTCTCAGTTTGAATAGCAAGAAGGAAAAAAAGGGGGAATAAGTTCTCCCTTCTTCCATCTTTTGTTCTATTCAGGCCTTCAGTGGATTAGATGATGCCTACCCACAATGAGGAAGGCCATTGACTCTATTGAGTCTACTGATTCAAATGCTAAGCTCATCCAGAAACATCCTCACAGACACACTTAGAAATAATGTTTAGCCAAGGATCTGATCATCCCTGATCCAATCAAGTTGGCACATAATATCAACCACCATAGATGGCTTAACAGAAATAGTAAAATTTAAGTTAAGTATAAACACTTTGTAAGAAAAGGTTCAAGTAATTCCAAAATAATTAAAGATTTGGAACCTTATGATGCATAGTAGCATGAGGGTTGAGAGGAAGAATAGTGAGCATAGGGAATGGAAAGGGCTATGATTATAAATGGAGGCTAGAATCAAATTGGGACTATGTTTTAGAGTTTATATGTCATGATAAAGAGGATCTACTTCTCATGGAGCCAAGGAGACACAAACAGGTATTTAAGAGGAAAGGTAGGGTCTGCTCATATTTTTTGAAACAGTCTGGTGATAAGGAAACCAGTTAGGAAATTGGTTGATAGTCCAAATGAAATACTATAAATAATGAGGATAAGGTAATAGACATGGAGAAAAGATACCAAAGAAGAGAAATGTGTTTTAAAGACTGACTATACAGAAAAGGTAAAGAGAAAGAGAAGTCTAGAATAATTCTAGATGTTTTAGCTGGAGCTAACCTTCTTACGATGTAATTAACCAGGAGCAAAAGTTTTGTTAAAGAAGAAAGAAGAGGAGGAAGAGGAGGAGGAGAAAGGAAGGACAGAAGGAGGAGGAGAGGAAGAAGAAGAAGAGGAAAACATAGGCTTTTCATAAATAGACAAATATTTGAAAAATTGAATGACAAAAATATGCTAATTCTAAACCATGCTCAAGCAGTTTTTTTTCTTTTTCTGCGTTTCTTTTAGTATATATGTTTATCTTTCTTCCTTCCTATATGTTCAGCCTAACTAAATGGATATTCCATCAACAGATTATGTGAATACATGGGATATTTGAGAAAGATAGAGTAAGCTGGGAGTTTGGGTTGTAAAGCTTACAGAATACCCACTTTAGGATTTAATTTTCAAAGTGATTTTTAGCTCCTATTATGAAACAACCTGAAACAGTACTAAATGTCAATGGTCAAACCCATGTTCCCATATGGCATGATCCACAGAATCTCAGAATTAGAGTGTTAGAAATGATCATATAGATAATTTAGTTCAACCTTCAAAACAGTGTATTGCTGTATTCTTCAGAAGCATTATCTAGAAAAAATATACTATAAACCATTAGGGACCCTGAATTCTCTATTATAAACCCATAAAGAAGAGAAAGAAAGTGAATGAAGTAGTAAACTAGCACAATTATAACAGATAACACTAAGAAGGCATGTGGAGTAAAAAAAAAAAAGTTTTGGAAGCTAAAAGTATACTATGAACTGGAGCAAGACAGACATGAGTTGACTTATAAAGAGTAAATTCTACAGAGAGAAAATAAATTAAAAATTTTATTTCATGGGATACAGATAATGACAGAAAAATTATAGAGTGCAGAACACGTGAAAATTACCCAAAATTGACTTCAGAGGAGAGGCTGGAGAAAACTTTCCAGATGCAAAGATTGTAGTGGCAGAATGTTCTAGGCAGAAGGAAAACATTAGTCAACATTTCAAAGTAATTTAGTATGACTAGAACACATGGTGTGAAGTGGATATTGGATAAGGTATGAAAAAGGAAGATGTGAGCTAGCTCAAGGAAAGGGTTGATCTCTATGTTATAGAATGTTACTTAAAAAAAAAAAGAATGATGGGGTGCCTGGTGTCTCAATGGGTTAAAGCCTCTGCCTTTGGCTCAGGTCATGATCCCAGGGTCCTGGGATCAAGCCCTACATTGGGCTCCCTGCTCAGTAGGGGGCCTGCTTCCCCCCCTCTCTTTCTCTGCCTGCCTCTCTGCCTGCTTGTGATCTCTGTCTGTCAAATAAATAAATAAAATCTTTTAAAAAATAATGTTTTTTTTAAAAGAATCTTACTTTAGTTTCTTGTCAAATTATGGTTATGACTAAAACTTAAAGTGAATGAACAATGTAATGATATTTGCATTCGAAAAAAATGGCTTCAAGGTGCAGAATGAATTGGGGCGGTCAATTCTGGATGCAGGGAGCCAACTTAAACAATGCTCTCAATAACCCAAGTGAGCGAGAGTTGTATGTCCTGGACTGAGGCAGTTGCTATGACGGATGGCAAAATGTGTTCAAGTTGAGAAGATACTGATGGACTAGAATTGATGAGGATCAATAATGTTTCTCTGGTGATGGGAAGAGAAGTCAACGATCCTGTCTTGGACTCCTGAGTGGATGTCAGCACCTTCTATGCTGTTTGAGAACAAAGGAGGGAGTGCAGGTTATTAGGTCTACTTTCCATATATTGATCATGAGATGATTATGAATAACTAAATTGGAAATATCCAGTAGGAAATCAAGTACGTATATCTGATATTACAAAGGTATATACCACATAACAGGCTTAAGACATACATTTGGGAGTCAACAGCTTCTTACAGGAATTTACAGGCTTGGGGATGTTTTACATTGCCCAGGTGGTGAAGTCCCACTTATATGCCCTTACTATGTTCTACACGTTGGATTAAGCACATTTAGTTCAGTCCTCCAAACATATGATTTGGTTTTCATAACAATAAGAAATGTGTAATTCTATTTTCCCATTCTACAGAACCTAAGAGGTTCACTAATCTACCCAAGAACACATAGCGAGTAATTACTTGAGGCAGGTGAACCAGGTCAAATTAATTCCACTTCAATATCCCTTATGCCACTGTTTAGTGTATACAGTGAGAACCCTGAGCAATACTAATATTTAAAAGGAACCAAAAGTACAGCTAATAAAGGAGACAAAGAAGAAAAAACTAGGGAGTAGGAAGAACATTAAGAAGCATGCCTTCAGAATAGGCAGGGAATGAGAGCTTTACAAAAAAGAATGAATGATGTAATGATACCAACTGCTGGAAATTTGGGTGACATAAGGACTGAGCGTGCCCTCTGGGTATAGGAGCAAGGAAGTATTTGATGACTGACCTTGACAAGATCATTAACAGTGGAGTCTGGTCTGGTCTCTGTTTCTTTACCTCTTTACTCAACACAGCAGCCTTTTAAAACATTCAATTGAAATCCTGGAATGACTCCTCATTTCCCTCAGCAGGAAAGTCAAGTCCTTACAAAAGTATAGAAGCCTCTGTAGTGATCTAGCCTCTGCTGCAGCTGTGTCTTTGACCCCTACTATTCTTCCTTTCCTTCATTCAGCTCCAATCCTACTGGCCTTGTGCTTTGAACACCCCAGGCACACTTCCATCTGCTTCCATGTTAAGATTAGTGCCTGGCTGTTCCTCTACCTGGAACATTATTCCCCCAGGTGTCATCCTTGCTTATTTCAGCTGCTCCTTCATATTATTGTATAAATATCATCTACTCAATGAGAACTATTTTGAGTATTACAACCTACTCTTGTTGTTCCATCCTGGCACTCCTGATTTCCTTTACTAGAACTGTGCTTGGCACAGAGCAAGCACTTAAATATTTGTTGAATGAACATGTAAGTGAATAAAAGGTGGAGGAAAAATCTAGTTTTATGCTAAAACATAAAGGTAGTAGTAATACAGGTAATATTGACTTAGCCATTCTTTCGCACCAGAAATTATTATACACATTTAACTTTTCTTAAATTATTAAGCATCCATGGCAATACCATTAGACATATATTATTATCATTACTATTTTACAGAACAGGCACAGAAAGTTTAAGTAACTTGTTCAAGGACACACAGCTATTAACTAGTGGAGCTGACACTTGAACCTACACAAACTTTAGAATGTAGACATTAGGTCATCATTTTTACCTAAGGAAAATTACTATACAATGGATTTACTCTAAAGAAAAAGAAAAAAATACTTGAGAGTCACTTATACTACTCAAACGGTTAAAACATTATGAAAGGGATTTCAAACAGAAATAGTCTGTCCAAGTCATATGGAAAAGACAATGGTTCAGGTCTAAAATGACCATCTGGATACAGCCTACTAAGTTCAAAGTACAATAGTTGTTTTTTAAAAAGAAATCAAAATAGAATGAAACTTAACATGAGTGAACAGTGTAGAAATCACAATATTCATAGCTTAACATGATGCTACAATGGATTAGAGAATATGATATTCAAACACTGGGATGTAATTATTTCTGTGTGCTTGGTAATTGTTTTTATTTCAAGTGTGGGTAAATATCAGTTTCCATTTTAACGCATTGCCTCCAAAATGAAAATTTCCAACTTTTGATCAATAAAAACAACTGAGAACTTGAAAGAGTAAGAATTAAATAATATTTGAAGACACTCTAAGTAAAATGACTAAAGTAAGTAACTACATTGACAAGTAACTGCATTCATTAATTTCTAGAAAGAATTATTATAAACTGCTTATTTACCAGAATTTTTAAACCTTGTCAGATTTAAATAGCAGAAGAGAAATATCCTCAAATAATTAAGTTGATCTTTAAAATATTTTGTATTTTTATACCTTAAGCTTACATTTTTATAGCATGATGACCTTGTGAAATTGGCATGGGTGGTATTATTGATGACAAAATGAAGTTCCTAGAAATTTGGTCACTAAGGTATAAAAAGCAAATATTGTATAGCTCAGTCCCTGGCCCATGGTTCTAAATCCAAGCCCACCGCTCTTCCCTCCCACTTATGTTCTTTCCATACCACTTCTGTTGTATTACTTGCATCACTTAAAAGAAGACCATGATATTCTAATTTGCTGTATAAGTGTAAAGCTTTGCAGTAAAGGCTCCAAGAGAGTCCTGCCTCCAGGGATCTATGCCCTTTTTAGGCTCCTCCCACACTGACTTAAGACTGGCCTTGCAACTTGCGTGGGCCAGTGGGACAGGAGCAACTGTGGAGAAAACAAAGGGTTAATATGTTGCTGAGCATTGAGTCTTATGGTGGTCTATGGTCCTACAACTGAGACCACCCACCATGCTGTGAAGAAGTTGGTTGGATCAGAAACCATGTGGTCAGAGAGGCCCAGCTGCTTCTCCAGTTGGATGTAGCTGCATATGCCCAGGAAAAATCTGCAGAAAAGTTGGCCAACCTCATGAGAAACAATTAGCAATTTTTACTTAAAGGCACTAAGATCGGGAATGGATTTATGGTGACTCCTTTGACCTGGTTTACTTAGGACTATTTCTGTTTTAAAACCGAATGTGTGTGGCAAGAATCCCCACAGTCCCAGGCAATCTGGACATTGGTTACCCTAGGGGTAGTTTATTTTGCAATAATAAATAATTGGTACACTCCCTACTTGATTGAAATTTCCTCCAGGCCAGGAACCATGTCTTATTTAGTTTTGTATATCCAAAAAATCTTTATTTATTGCCTTTTAGGTAAGAGTATCTCAGTGACTTTTTGGAATAAATATATCAAGAAACTTTTGTACTGTTAAGTAAGATTCTCTGGAAATGTCTGTGAAAGAGAACACTAGATACATGAATTCATTTAGTCTTCACATTGATCTTGTGATATATACACTCTTAGTTTGACCTTACAGATGAGTAAGATAAAACTTACAGAAAATTTTAGTAATAAAGATATGAAGAAGACCAAGACAAGTTTTTGTGTGTGTATGTGGGTTTCTACTTGAAGAGGCATAGTGTATTGATGGAACAGAGAAATGAATGTCTTCAACAGAGTGTGGTTAAGCATGTACCAAGTGAATAAGAAAGTGGCTAAAAATGGCATTCCTTAAGTTAAATAAAGTAAGTTTTGAAGAGTAAGTTTGGTGCTGCTTCTATGCAATTCTTGAACTGCATGACCAATTGAGATGATTAAAAATCAATTATATACTGGAATATATTAATGTATTGCACAATATTATTATATAGTAGGACATGCTGAGATGACTCAGTAAGAGTTGTCTGATGATGGCAGAAGACATACACAGTTTAATGAAAGAGAAATTCAATATGATTCACTCAGAACAAGAGGGGAAAGAGAATGGCAACCAGAGTATATGAAGTCTTTGGTTCATCACAGCCTCACAATTCTGAGGGAATATTCGTGTCTTTCCAGGAGAAAACTGCACTTTTGGATAATCACTTCATTTTCTAGATAATGCCTCTTTCTATGTAAAACATGCATAAAATATGAAATATTTAGAAAGCAAAGATTATCTGAAAATAATAATTATCCTGTTTGAGTATTTTTTAACATACCAGGATATTTGTTGCTTTAAAAGTTGTGTTTTTTTGGCTCAGTTTCTACTTAATATATTGAAAGTTAATTCAAAGTTAATTCTATACAGAATATATGAATTAAAAATACATAATTAAATTTATATATCAACTTTATATCTGATTGAAAGCTTAAATTTGTAATCCTTCTATGTAAAACATGATTCATTTTGCTCTTTTTTTGCATCTTTGGGTGGATTTTCCGTTTCTGAAAAGATTTACATGAGGCAATATTTTAAAATAGAGGAGAAAACGCATAGCTCACGCTGAATATGTTAGAATGATTACATTTGGAAAAAAATAGTTTTAAACCTTGTTATTTCACAGTGAAATTAAAACAACTAATTTAGAAAAAAGGTGTTTGCCCTCTGATATTGGAAATTTGAGTACTGCTTCTTCACTGGATTTGGAGGTTGATATAAATTATACATGTTTAGAAAATACACCATTTTATTTATATCAGTTAAAATCTGGACACAAATTTCAAGTGTGTTTGGAACATAAAACTTTCTTTACTTCAATTTGTTTAAAACTAGGGTGGTGTTCAAAAGATTGTCATTACAAAATATCATACTGTACCAAATTTTAAACCTACACAAAACAGACAGTAAGTATAAACTTCTAGATTTTGTGAAGAAAAAAAAGCCAGTTAATCATAGTTGTGAGGTAAATAACGTATACTTTTGCAACTCCCTGAGATAAAGTGCCATTGGTACTTATTTAAAAAAAAGAAAAAAAGGAATAAGAAGTTAAAAAGAAAAGGAAGGGAAAAGTTAAAGAAAAGATATTGTCTAGTGATGTAAGGTTCTTTTCATGCTAAAATGGTTACTTTTAGTATAGCAATCTATAGTTTGAAACTCCATCAAGTTAAATTTCTCCTTTTTAAAAAATTTCTCCCTTTTAAAAAAAATACATAATGGGTTATGTGTTTCACTGTGTTATTACTGAAATCTAATCCATTCAACAATGTATCATATTGAAGGCAAAATACTTTAAAATTTACTTACTGAAATTATAAAATTATAAATTTACTTACTGAAACTGTACTTATTTTCTACTTTCCTCTCTCATATTTTAAGTGTTTATTGTCAAAGAAATTGATTGATAGTGGTTTTTTCCTTTAATATAAGTATATTTTATTCAATATTTGACAAATATTAGGCATACACAATATAAGGCAATGAATGCTAAAAATCTATTCTATCATATTCTTCTTCTTCCTTTCAAATAGCAAATAGCACTTCTTCCTTTCAAATAGCAAATAGCAACTTCTTAAAACTAATTTAAATATATTGACTTGTGGTGTTTTTTGCAGACTGCAAAATTGCTCTCTGAAGTCTGTTCTCTTATTTCTCTCCTCAACGCACAGCTAGTCTGCATTGCATAGCTTCCTTGGCTGTTAGAAGTTTCCATGGAACATAGTGTAAGAGCTGTGTGCCATTCCAGGTCTTTGAACTAACATCAATGGGGGAAAACCACAATGACCTTAAAGATGGCAGAGTCACCATTATCCCAGGTTCCCGAATAACTATGTGGAATAGTGCTTTTGCTAACTTTGTGACAGCCACTCTGGACCGTTACATGATAATTAAGTAAATTACATATAATCTTCTAAGTTTTGAAGGTTTACTATCACAGCAGTATGACTAAATATGTTAACGATATACTGAAAGTTCACATATTTCTTTGACACGAGGGTCATCTTAATCTCCAACTGAAGTGTTTTAGACAAAAACTTTGAATTCATGTTATCTGCTTATAATCATTCCTTTTCTTCCCCTCCCTTCTCCTGTTATCATGGATACCTATTCTTGAAGGATAATATCCCATCATTCCATTGGCTCTAGGCTCCACATCAGTGGAATGTTAAGGAGTCTGAAGTGAGAGGATATTGTCATCCTTTTGCAGGATTTGGTTTGTGCTGTGTGTTTCTTCTTAGATGGCTGCTTGTCCAAGGAGAATGAATGGACAAACAGATCTGAACTCAAGCTGAAGTCCAAAGAAGAGCCACCCTCGTCAACCTACAGACATATGAATGAGAAAAATAAATACCCGGTGTCAAATCACTATGTTGTACCCCTGAAATTACTGTGACATTATGTGTCAACTAGACTTCAATTAAAAACAAAAGAAAGAAGAGAAAAATAAATGTTTGGTGATATATGCCATCAGGGTCTTTATTTTTATGCAGCATAATCAACACTAGCTGATTAATATACCATCTATAATAGCTCACTGAAAATTTTACCACAAGCACGAGTACCAACATTTTTAACACTAGGGTTTTTTTTTAATTTGCCCTGTTTTTTATAGTTATGAACTTCAGAATCTAACAAATGAAATGTCTCTTTTTTAATGGCCTTTAAGCAGTTATATTACAATGACATTTTACATTTGCAATCCTGAGATCATATGCCTGGATATAAAATCTCTGTAAATTTATTTGCCTCCTTTTTAATTTTTCTGTCAAATGATTTCTTTATGCATCCAAAACTAGTATTGATTGGAATAGTTTCATGCTAATAATTTTTTTCATAAATAGAATTTCTTATTTCAAAAAAATGAAGTATGAGAGATTTTTAGAGATTTTAGTGATGATCCTTTTGTAAAGATATTTTTTTAAGGCAGACCTTACTTTGTCTTTTAAGAAATAAGATATTTCTTTAGCAATCCTATGTTCTAGATATTTCACTAAGGGCTGTTACTGAAACATGATAAAAAATATATATACCTTGCTCTCAAAGATACTTGTGGGCTCAGCAGGCAAATCTCAGGGTGTTTGGAGATATTTGCCTGCTTGGTTTGTGTTTCTTTTTTTCCCCCTTCCCTTAATGCGCACTGCTATAAAAGGGAAATGTAGCAAGATTCAAAAAAAAAAAAATTAATTCGTCTTAGCCAGAAGCAGGGGATACTTCTTCCTTTCAAATAGCATGCATGGCACACATTTCCTCCTCCATTGCCTTTGCTTCCCCACCACTAGATTGCAAAGAGAAAGACAGGCAAAGCTGGAGGTCTCAAAAGAAGAAATACTAAAACCTTACCTTCAGACAGTATGCCAGAGCAGCAGAAAGAGCTAAATATGAAATGACTGACTATATGCCATGGATAGGTGATTCCATAGGCATTCTTGGTAAAACTCCAGACTCTCAAAGGAACAGAATGCCTCCTGACTTGAAGGGCAAAGCTGCATGGTCGATAGAGATCTGAAAAGTAACCTATGAGAACAATGGCCAATGACCAGAGGGGCTGTATCCCTACTTATTTTGTTTGAAGGATCCAGGGTAGCTCACAAGGTGAAATTAGCTTTACAAAGTCTGTAACGTTTCTTGCATTTTTTTTTTTTTTTTTAGTTTGTGCCTGACAACGTATCTGCATCACAAATCATATCTGAGCTCCTATACATTGACAAGTTTTATGAAAGATATTCACAAAAGTGAAATGGAGATTCATAAGAAGGGAGCCTTTTCAAGAACAGACTTAGAGAATATACTCCAATCCTGAATTTGTGTAAATTTCAAGTGGGTAATCCAGCTTGCTGGCTGTACCTTCCCCTTCTCTGTCATAAGTCTAAGAAAATCTTTCTTTGTAAATTCCCAGAGCAAATATGAAGCTATATGGATTCATGTATTATCTGCAAAGCCATGCTGTACAAACATCTCTTTACTTAATGTAGGTTTCTCTTTAAAAAGGGCAGGGAAAATGCTACTAACCTATATTGGTTAACTGATATTTTCCAGGAGATTTGTATGCTACTTTGGACATATTATCTCATTTAACCTTTCTTAGACATTGAAATATATAACTTCCTATCTCCACTTTACAGATAAAAATAACATAGTCCCTTTGGGCTCAATTTTTTTGTTCAAGATTACAAGAAGACACTCAACTAACAACACAATTCATTACTGCTTCACATAAAGTAATATTTACTGTATTTGAACTGTCAAAGATACAAAACAAGGTCTTTTGGCTCAAGTTTTTAAAATTTATTAACATGTTTTATCTCATTTATCCGTCAATTTTGTTTCTTACTTTACTTGGTTATATTCACAATTCAAGTAAATTAACCAGTATTTGAATTCAAGTGAATTAAATTCAGCAGAAAGTGTTTGACACCTGGCAGCTTTTCTTATTTTTAAAACAACATGAGAGTGAATAAAGAAATTCCAGAAAATATCATCTATAACATCCTTACTACATTTTTCTCTTTTCTTATTCATGGTCCACCTTTGCTGACATGCACACATATTTCTAATAATATGCATAATTTATTTTATTTTATTTTAAACTTGTCTTGTTTTAAAAATGTCCCACATTTTAATTTAGCTCTTATAATTATAAATACCTGATGGTCTGCTAAAATAGTGTAGCATAATTTACCATATCTGCTTATTCTTTATACCAAATATCACCGAACACTCCACATGCTATCTCCTCAGTTTCTCCAGAATCCAGCCTCTACTATCTCCTCCTGCCACCATAGTTCTTGCCCTCTTAATCTATGTCCTACACTACTGTAATTGTGTTTAACCTGGCTGTTGTTTCTAGCCTCATCTATAAATAAGCCAGCCTTCACAGTGCTGGCAAAGTTGTCATTCTTAAAAAAAAAAAAATCTCCTATGTTGTATCCATATCTAAAACTAGCACCTAGCAGAGTGGATACCCATAATGAGCCCTTATTTGGTCGAAGAGTACTCACTAATCTTCATTACTGACCTTTTCATCTACCTTCCCCCACCTTGATTTACATCTCGTTGCTTTTTTGCATTTTATCACATATGCCATTCAACTAATGCTGTGACTTGAGTTTTTCCCTATATTTCAAAAATATTAAGTTTTTATTTACTAAACATAGATCGCTTGACTTTATTTTTCCATAAGGAAATCAAAACAAAAAGTAAATGTTAGTTAAAAAAAAAACCTTTTATAGCACACAGAATCATAACTATAAAGCAGAATAATCATATAAAATAAAAATAAATTAGGTGTAAAGGGAAACACTAAAGAAAACAGCAGGAGTTGAGTGATTTGAGCCCCAGGGCAGCAAGTCTGTGGGTGAAGGATAGATATAAATCCCATATTACCTTGCTAAGAGGCACACATTCTGATAATGTTTATATAACATTGTAATTAGAAAACACATTAGAGAGAGATGCCCACCATTACCAAGAGCTTCTACTGGGAAAACTGGCTCCCAACAGACTCTATTGCATTTCTTCACATCTAAAGCCCTTCTTAATATAATATAATGTTCTTAATGTATTTCCACTAGTCACTGTAGATTTTCTTAAGCATTCCCCCATTTTCCATAATAACAATGCTTGCCAGTCATCAGATACTTTCCACAGAACTTAAGCCAACTTGAACTCAGATCTTACTTATTTGGTTATAAAAGTAGCCAGCTTTCTCCCCCCAGAATAAAATCTGGTTAACTAGTTCAAATTGGGATCCATTCATATTTTCTTAAACAGAAAAGAATACAATATATTTTACAATCCAAACTGCAACCAGTTATCTTTATTAGGCAGGAAAATTCTGCTCTCTAGACAATTATACCTCCTTTGGAAATACCAAAGAAGCTTTCTCCATCACTTGGCAACATGACTAATGAAAGAGCTTATGCTGATGCGGGTCATTCTTTAACTTGGAGGACTCAGTATCCGCTATGTCCTCCTCAGCCTCGTCAAGGCTTCCTTATCGCTTGGAACCTTACATCACATTACATACGCATGTGTGCATATCCATTCAATAAATACTTAACCAATTTAAAAATAACCGGTGGGGACTCAGGGCCTGGGCACAATGTATACCGCCATACCTTCTAAACATAGTTCCGTGCTTTCTCTTGACAATTGTGCAGTTTGCTTGCAGTTGTTCCTAAAATTTGCTGCTTTTATGGGGAAACCCAGATATTTTCTCCCCAAATTTCCCTTACCTCAGCTGAGAGTCTTCTCTCTTCATTTCATCTGAGACAGTGCTTCAAAGGAAAATGATTTCTTGGGACTATTTATTTAGGTTGGAATAGAAAAGGAAAGAAATAGGCACATATCTCAATGTAGACCTGCTGTCCGTCTAACCAGAATTTTTTGTCCTCAAATAATGGAGAAATCCTAATCATGGTCCTTCCTTTTAAAAATGTTAAACATAGGGGCACCTGGGTGGCTCAGTGGTTTAAAACCTCTGCCTTCGGCTCAGGTCATGATCTCAGAGTCCTGGGATCAAGCCCCAAATTGGGCTCTCTGCTCTGCGGGGAGCCTGCTTCCTCCTCTCTCTCTGCCTGCCTCTCTGCCTACTTGTGATCTCTGTCTGTCAAATAAATAAATAAAATCTTTTTAAAAAATTTAAAAAAATAAATATTTTAAACATAACTGTTTAGAGAATAATTTTATATGTGCACTTAAATTTGATACCATAAGGGCTTATGGTAGGAAAATAATACTTAAAATTCTAGTTTACTCACCTAGCTGTGTCGACCAATCCGCTGATTTAAAGTAATGTCATTTAAGTCCCGGGCAGTGATAGTAAAGAAAGAAAGAAAAAAAAAGCTTTCTAGTTGATTTGTAAATGTCTGTAGGGAAAATATCATAGTTGTTTTCCTCAAATGGTTAAATTGGCATTAAAAGACATTTAAAACTAAGTTATAATGTTCACATCACACTTCTTCATAGTTGTAGCTGTTTTTTATGGGGCACCTTTTCTCTAAGTAGTACCACATGTTTTATAGATCGTAAGTTACTAATCAAAAGGGTAACTATGCTTTAAATTTGAATATATTTCATTTATCTTAAAGGTAAGTGCTATTTTGAGTTTTCTGCACTTTCAGATTTTTTCACCTCTAAAAAATAAGTCGTTTCCTTCTGGATATAATAGACTGCCAAAAACTGAAACATATTTTTTAAGTTGGTAGCTGAATAAAAAAGAGAGAGAGAAAGATTGCTTTATGAGATCAGACCTTTGGTCTTTCTGTGTCAAAATCTTAACTCTCAGGGGAAAAAAAAAACTTACCTCTGGCAGTGGCTATTATCTGATGACTTGCAAGGTGAAAGGAACATATTTTTTCTGAATTTTGATGACTTTGGAGTATTCTACGTAGAAATAATTTTTTTCATAAATGTTTATGGAAATATGCTAATAAACACCTATGTGAGCATGATAACTATCAATGATATAATCTATTGGAATATGGATTTTTTTTAAAATAGTAGCAAACTGGGTTTTTGGCACCATAAGAATAAAGAAGCCAAGTAATTGATTGAATTTTTATTTTCATCCAATTTTTCAAGCAGATAGGAGATATGCCAGAAACCTAGTCACCTCTTTGAAAGGGTAGCACATACGGAAAAACCTCTAAAAGGCAGCCCTAGTGAAGAAAGATATTCAGCATAATTAATAAAATCAGTCTTTTCAACTCACGTACCCTTCTTTTCTCCAAAGATTTCAACTGTGTTTTTCTATTCCTGATTTTGGACTCCTTTATGGACAGAAGCTGGAGCATTTCCCTGATGAGGTCCCAGACTTCAGTCATCCTGCATTAGTGAGAGTGGGGGCTTCATCTGTATGTTTTGGACTTACAGGCAGAAGCTGTCCTCCAGTTTTTTTACCTCTGTCCTTCATTTCTGCTGAGTGGTATTGTCACTGACAGGGGAAAAAAAAAGACAAAATAGGCATTTTTTCCTTCTCTACTACTTCTTTTCTTCTTTTTAAATTTATTTCAATTAGAGCTGTGGTGTGTGTGTATAAAGATATTTATTTTGGGTAGTAACTTTCAATTGATTTTGATTTTGACCATGTCTTAATTCATACATCTTCTATACAAACTTTTTAAACCATAAATAAAATTGAAAATGTGAAGTCCACGCTTTTCTCAGTAAAATCTGTTTGCAACATTTATTTTTTAAAAATATCAAGCTTTTAAGAGTCAACCTGCAAACAACCTCTCAAAATAAGAGAAAGCAAAGAGTGAGAGATTTGTATGTATCCCTAGGATCTCGGTGTATTGCCACAATTATCTAAGAGGTTTGAGTTTGACGCCTTTGTGTGAATTAGTATTACTTAGTAATGCAGAGATTACCTGATGAGGGGGAGAAAATCAATTGGAGGAGTTAAAGGTAAGCCTTCACAGGAAGGTGAAGAAGAAAAAAAAATAGTTCAACTAGATCCTCCAGGGGAATGGAAACCGAGGGGACCTGTTCCAGTGACCTGCAGGTATGAGCTATGTTTGTCTCATTGCCTAAGGGATTTGCCAATTATGTGCTCCCTGACTATGAGCTGGTCTCTAACCAGAGAAGATAAAAGAGTTTAAAAACACCTTTCAAACTTGAGTGATAATGAGGTGTTCCTGAAAAGGATGGAAGGAATAATCTAGTAAGGAAGTCAAAAGGATAGAACATGATTTTTAAAGAATAGAAACAAGTAAAACCAGAAGCTAAAGGTTGATAAGTTACGGAATACGTTGCTGAAAAGGACTGTGTAATTAAGAATTGCTTTAGGGAGGGCTGTTTCTGGTGGTCTCCAAATTTCTGAACACTCATTCTCATCAGGAAAAAGGAAAAATAAGTTGAGTTTGTACTGTCTGTGTATCTATTTATTAAAAGTTATATTCACATACTATAGTGCTAGCAGATTTTATATATTTTTTAAATATACACAAAATATAATTCCTCAAAAATGAGAGAAAGACTTTAATAATTTATTTACTGGCTAAGTGCATAAAACCTTTCTTGTAAATGCCTCAATATCTTTGTTATCCCATCCAAAGTTCTTTTCTAAATATAGTGTATGTTGAGTTTAAGAGTTGACTTTATCATTTTAGCTTGAAAAATATACCCTAAAAAAACTGAAATGCAAATAAAGGAAATGCCTCATTGGCTGCATTAATAACTATGACACATATTTTTCAGCCCATATATAATTAGGCCACCATTCTGTTGAAATTTGGTTTTATGTTAAATTTCTGTATTCCTTGAGTCAGTTGTTCTTACGAACTGATTAGAAAATGGTTTCTAGACATTTTTTATATGAAGAACAATGAGTTTTTATGAGTGACATGTTTGCAAAAAAAGTTCCCAAATATCCAACTTCAAAATGCTTTCTCCTGGGCATGAGTTTCTTTCTCATTCACTTTGAGAGGGGGGAAAGCTGCATTTATTAAGAAGGGCCTAATAAAATATGTTTATCCTTAAAAATAAATTTCAGGTAGCATGCAATTGTTTGATTAGATCAGAATGCTTTCATTTTTACTGACCCACCCAACATCTGCCTGACAAAAAGCTGACAATAATAGCTATGTCCATTTCCTTGAATCTGAGGTTTCCATGGAAAAATCTTTTTAAGAAACTTGTCCATTTTGTGAAAGTCTGTTTGCTGAGATTAAATAGTAAAAACAATAAATAATATAATGTTAATTTTACCAACACATACTGAGGCCACCAGCATCAATATGTGTTATTTATATAATAAAACTTTGTGTATGTCTTCATTTTTAAATAAAAATAACTATAAATTGAAATTCTAATATTTTCTTTTTGGACTCCAATGGCCCGTCTTCAGAGCTCCTCATATGCATGCATTCTATTTTGAAGATCACTGGTTCAAAAAATTATAAATTATTTTAACATGTACTGGCAGGTTGAAAACCCTTAGGGTTGGGATAGTGGGAGGGAGGGTGGAAACAGAGAAGAGAAAGAAACTTACATTTTTATGGATTAGGCATTTCATTTACAATCACTGAGATAACTACTTCACTGATTAGAAACCTGAGCCTCAAAGATGATAAAAAACTTTAAAAGAGCCATTCAGACAGTTTAATCTTCAGGAATATGTTCTTTTGGAGGTGAGATCCTCATTAGTGACTTTCTGTTAAAACAATATAGAGATTTCTAAATGCAAAACTGATATAAATAATAAAGTACCTTCCTTGAAGCAAGAGGAAGTGGATTCCATAGTCACAATAGAAAGTTCCTGAACCTTAAAACACCCTATTAGATTCCTTTGATCAGAAAGAACAATGCTATCACCTTTAGGACAGGAACGAGCCAAACAGTATCCACTTCCCTTCATGACTCAAACAATCACAATAAAACAATGTGCTCCAGACCTAAACTACACACCAGAAGCTTATAAAAGGACTCATTTATTCAATAAAATTTTTATTTGAAACATTTCTAAGTGTCAGGCACTAAATAAACAATGGAACAGAAGTAGACTAATTATTGATATTGTGTTATTGTCTTTAAAAGATACAGTCATTAGTTAAGTTCTAAAACCAACAAGTGTCCAACTATACACAAGAGTAATTGTTATGAAGAAAAGTGTGTGGCATTATGTAGGTTAAAAATATAAAGAAAACCTGCCAAAGACTCAGGTCATAAGAGCCTTCTCTAAGATCTGAAGGGTGATATGGGGTTATCAAGGTGAGAATTGCCAAGTGATCATGTCAGGCAAAGGTTATGGTACCATCTGTTCATGACCTGTCAGAGGAGGCCCTAGAGCGTGATCCAGGAACCGACAGTGGGCAAGTGTGATTGGAAATCGAAGGGTGAAGAGTAGTTTTCAATGGGTGATTTGATCCTGGAGAAGCATGCAGAGTCAAATCATGCAGGACTCTTAAAACATTAACAGAATGTTTTCCCTCATTGTATGAGTAGTTAGAAGTTGTCAAGGATTTTAAATAGAGAATGATATGATCAAAAGTTATTTGGAAGATATCATGGCAGCTGAAAGACAGAAAACTGGAGGAGGTTAAGAAACCACGGAAGGAGAAATGAGAGTCTAATACTGTTGTAGAACATCCAGTTGAGGGGAAGAGGTTTATTATATACTATAAAGAAAAAGGATGGCTCTGTTGTCATCTAATAGGAAGAGAAAAAAACAACCAGAAGTTTTTGAGAAAGTCAGGGGGAGGTGAATGGTTAAATCAAAGATGACCTAGAGAGAGACTACAGAGAGAAAGAGAAATAGGATTTAACATTTCTAGTATTAAACAGGTGGCAATACGCAAAAATCAACTGTATTTCTATACACCAGCAAAGAACATTCTGAAAATGCATTTAAGAATGTAATTCTAGGGGCTCCTGGGTGGCTCAGTGGGTTAAAACTTCTGCCTTCAGCTCAGGTCATGATCCCAGAGTCCTGGGTTCGAGTCCCGCATCGGGCTCTCTGCTCAGCAGGGAGCCTGCTTCCCCCTCTCTCTCTCTGTCTGCCTCTCTGCCTACTTGTGATCTCTGTCTGTCAAATAAATAAATAAAATCTTAAAAAAAAAGAATGTAATTCTATTTAAGATAGCATCAAAAAGAATAAGTTACTTAGGTAAAAATTGACAAAGTAGTATAAGATCTGTACACCTAAAACTATAAAACATTGTTGAAAGGAATTAAGGCATAAATGGAAAGATTCCCCTAGTTCACAAATTGGTAAAGGTATTATTGTTAAGAAAATTACACTCCTTAAGTGGATCTGCAGATTCAGTGCAATCCTTATCAAAATGCTCGATGGATTTTAAGTAACTTAAAAAGCTGATTCTAAAATCTATATGGAAATATAAGGGATCCAGAATAGCCCAGACATTCTTGAAAAAGAAGAACAAATTTGACAAATTCAAAATTCTCAATTCCAAAACTGCTGACAAAACTACAGCAATTAAGATACTGTGGTATTTGCCTAAAGACCGACATATGGATTTAAAAAAAAAAAAATAGAATTGAGGGGCACCAGGGTGGCTCAGTTGGTTAAACATCTGACTCAATTTCTGCTCAGTTCATGACCACATGGGTCATGAGATCAAGCCTCATAGCAGGCTTCATGCTAAGATTCTCAATGAAAGATTCTTTCCCTCAGCTCCCGCTGCCACTCATGCACTTGTTCTCTCTCTTATTCTCTCTTTAAAATAAATTAATAAATCTTAAAAAAAAAGAATAAAATTGAGAGTCCAGATATAAACTTTTCCATTTGTGGATAATTAATCCTATTGCAACAATCATTTCACAGTATATGAATGTATCAAATTATCACAATGTACCTTAAGCTTACACAATGTTATATGTTAATTATATCTCAATAAATCTCAAAAAAAGTTCAAAGCTTATTGGCTGAAAAGAAGAGCATAAGTGGAAATAGAAAATGACCTGTGGTTCATGTTCTTCACTAAAAAGGAGAAAAAGGAAAAAGAAAAAGAAAAAACGACCAATTGATGGAATTTATAGGAATGGAGAAATAAGAAATTTTTCTAAAAATTTAAGGAGTCCAAAAACTAAAATGATTTGCCTCATATGTATTTAGTTATATTTTAATACTTTTTAGTGACATGGCAATTTTAAATAAAACAAATTATACTATGAAATATTTTATATGCAATTTTTCTTTGTAACCCTTGTCTACCACCCAGTCTCAAATTGACTTAAATTTGAGAAGTAGCCAATGTATATGGTAAATTTGATATGAGATGATAACTGGTAAGAGTGTCTATAACACAGACAGGACATTTGAGAAACAGATCACTTTCAGTTATGATTTAGTTGTAATTAGACTTTTAAAAGCTCCTGCTGATTATCTGACTTATCTGCCATCTAAAAGTAAATGCTACTGCTTGTAAAACCAGAGATAGGTCAATCAATGGCAATGTTGCCACTGTCCAATCATCCACTAGCCATTACATGTCATCAACTCAAATTTACTTTTTGATGGGCTTTAGAATGTCAAAGCAAAGGAAAAGGACATTTTAAAGGTTAGTGTTATATCTTGCCAAAGGACACATTGGCAGACTTTTTTTATTCGAAAAATATAACCAGAGGTTATGGCAATTCTATCGTTTCTTTTGCCATTTATTCTACTTTGTTATTTGATCTGATTAGTAAAGGAAAAAAAGGAAGTAGGTCATGTCTATTGTCATTTTGCTCTACAGACAAGTCATAGTGGGAAAAAAATTAGATGTAGCATATCAGCATAATACCTAGAACAAGAAATAATCCTGCAATTTCTAATTTTCTTGATAAATCTTGTTAGTAAACTCTTGGTATGATAATTCAGCAAAGCAAAGTTGAATTCATATAAACTGACAATGTTCTTTAAAATAATTCTTTAGGGTGCTAAAGAACAAATGTTGATTTATTTATTTGTTCATATATCATGTGCATAAGAGTTTATTGAGGAATGTATTTTGAAAGTACTCTGTGCCAAAAATTTTACCAGACACAATATAAAAGTGTTTATCTTTTTTTTTTTTCACTGTCTTGCATTTATTCACACAGAGGAATCAAGAACCCGTACAAATAATAAACATTGCTTTAAATACAAATAAATAGCTCTGGTTTCTAAAGGAAACAATTCTAGATAATTGAAAGTTAAGTATTTTCTACAATCGCCAAACTATGGAAAGAGCCTAGGTGTCCATCAACAGATGAATGGATAAAGAAGATGTGGTATATATACACAATGGAATACTATGCAGCCATCAAAAGAAATGAAATCTTGCCATTCGCAACGACGTGGATGGAACTAGAGGGTATCATGCTTAGTGAAATAAGTCAATCGGAGAAAGACAACTATCATATGATATCCCTGATATGAGGAAGTGGAAATGCAACATGGGGGACTAGGGGGGCAGAAAAAGAAGAAAAGAAATAAGATGGGATTGGGAGGGAGACAAACCATAAGGGACTCTTAATCTCACAAAACAAACTGAGGGTTGCGGGGGGGAGGGGGTCGGGAAAGGGGGGGTGGGGTAATGGACATTGGGTTGGGGAGGGTATGTGCTATGGTTAGTGCTGTGAAGTGTGTAAACCTGGAGATTCACAGACATGTACCCCTGGGGATAAAAATTTGTTTATAAAAAATAAAAATTTAAAAAAAAAAAAGTGTTTATCTTTAAAGAGTTCCCAGTTTCATTAATAAGTTAAGTGATGAGAAATCTGACTAGTTCTCCCACCTTTCATCTTCTGTCATTAGTAAATATCATTTCATGTTACTAATATCAGGAGTAACGCCAAAGGTAAGGTTTCTTGAATTAATTTCTACCATTGTTCAATTGACAGCTGCAGGAGGAACAAAGGATGCTTCTGTTTACCTCTTGGATAAACAAAACAAATGAACTCCTGATCATCTCACACCCTGAAGATAGCAGTTAGAAGTTTTTCTGCTGTAAAGTAGCAGAACACATCAGCACAAACTGACTTAAACTCTAAGAAATACTGGAATTCCCAAAAAGGTGGGATGAGCTCCAGAGTCAGACCTCTGGTTTGTCTTTCTCTAGCATTCTCTAGGTCTACTTTCTTCCAAGAACTAGCTGAGGAACAGCTGCTAACAAAATTGATGGGGTGCATAGTTCAAGTATCATAATCAAACATACCAAGTCCAGAAAAAAAAATAGCATTTATTGTTGCACTTCCTTCCTTCTTTTTTTTTTAATTTCTTTTCAGCGTAACAGAATTCATAGTTTTTACACCACACCCAGTGCTCCATGCAATGCATGCCCTCCATAATACCCTCCACCTGGTTCCCCCAACCTCCCACCCCCCGCCCCTTCAAAACCCTCAGGTTGTTTTTCAGAGTCCATAGTCTCTCATGGTTCATCTCCCCCTCCAATTTCCCTCAACTTCCTTCGTACAATGAAAGAACCTTCTCTCTGGATTTAAATGTCCACTCTTATACCAATCACTGGCAGGGAGACTGGGATTACCATAACTAGTTTAAAGTCTAAAGCAGCTTAAACAATTTCAGATCTAAAAGTGAAATTAAGAATGAGGTCACCCTTGTCATGAAAAATGTGGATTTTTTTTTTTTAATCAGGGTTCTGCTAGGAAGAAAGGAGAGTTGGATAATAACTAATAGTATCCACTACACTGTATTTGTTGATTATGATAGAAATGTTATCATAATTCAATAAATAATAGTTTATATTAATTCATTTGATTCTGTGTGCATAAATATATAGGTAAAAAGGTATATAGTTTGTCTTTGTCCAAAATAACAGAAATATATGACCTCTAAGTTTGTATACCCTTCTGGGAAGTCATGCTATCATCTTCCAGGTGTTGAGAAGCAAGGGCATTTCCAGTGGAAAGAAGCTGTAGGACTCAGGTAATTGCAGAAATACTGAAGCTGTGTTAAGGAGAGGAGGCACTTTGTTCCAAACTCTGACAACATCCTGGAGAGGCAGGAGATGCTAAAAGGAAAATGGTGAATTCAAACAACTGAGAAAGATAGAATCTTAGGAAGCAAGACTCTTAGCACCAGCAAAGATGCCCAGATGACATAGTGTGGCCACACTACAGAAGACTGTTAGTAGACAATGGGCACTTGCCCAGCTATGTTATTCAATTTAAGGTATCCTCACTTCCTCCACATTAGGTACATGGAGTGCAGGTTGAAAACTTTGATATGAATGAAATTAAATTATTCAACAGACCATGGATTGAGGCACTCATTATTAAATATAAATTAATTTAAAGGAAATAAAGAAATGTGATGGCTGTGACATGACCAAATTGGTTTACTAAGAGTTGCATTCATAGTATGGCTTGTGTTGGTTTCTATTTTTAGATGTAGAACATGATGTAGAGACTGGAAAATTTAAGAAGCTTTTGTATTTATACAACTTGTAAGTGCTTTTCACACCCAGATCTCTCTGAATCCACATCCAGATTCCTTTATCCCCTAGTTCTACTACTTCTTCTTTAAATTATCATCACAAGGCTAAAAACAAGCTCATAATGGAAGCCCTGAGGAAAAACTGAATAACAGAAATAAAACTGCTAAGTAATAATTGGAGCAGGTTGTTATAGTCTGATGAAGGTATTTCTTGGAATGATACAAGAGGTAAATTATTGGTATAGTTCTTTCCCGATCTGAACGGAATAAAGACCTACTGTAATATCAACAAATTTTCTTAAATTATTGTATTATGCATACAAGTCTTTGAATATTTAGTCCCCATCTTTTTGTGTGGCCCAAGTTTTCCCCTATTATTTTTATACCTTTACTTTAGAATTTTTGAATAATCTTTTTTTCAAAATTTTTGTAACACACAATGTTACATTAGTTTCACTTGTACAGCATGGTGATTCAACAACTCTATATGCTAGAGCTCGCCACAACTGTAGCTACCATCTGTCATCATGCAATGCTATTATAACACCACTGACTACATTCCCTATGCTGTATCATTTATTCACATGTCATTAATTCCATAACTGGAAATCTGATTGAATAATCTCTTGATTGTGATGCTTGTGTAGTCCAATATATTTTTAAAGCATATTTGATTAAAGAAATATTTATATTATTTTTAAGTCACAAAACATAAATTGGTCTCTGTGAAATATAACAATATGTCTTATTGTTAGTTCTAATGGTGAATAATATGCAGCTTAGCTGATTGAAAGCCTTCTCTTATTGATCAAATTTCATGTACAAAGTCCACCAAGATATCAAAGATAATAATATAAATCTCCACAGAATTTTTAAAAATTAAACAGATAATTTAAAAAATATATTATTGGGTCAATTCTGATAATAAATGTGTACTCTAATTATTGGCCTTTGGATACAATTTAGAAATTGATAGCTTTAGACATCAGAAAATATCTGTATACCAAGGCTGTGCCAAACCAGGTCAGAATCAACAATACTAATCCTGTCTTTATTTAAAACTTTATATTTTGTTCATTATTGTTTTTGTATTAATTTTATTTTTTAAATATTGCATTGAAATATTCATTTTAATTGGTGAGATTTTCTTTTCTGTGTCCTTAAATTTTACACCTGAGACCTCACTCTCCTCACCCTGGCCTTGGTCCTCACCACACCTACACTACAAATTCTAGAATGTTGATTACAATGCCTAAAGAAACCATGTGAGGAGATAAATATCTATTTGGCCATAAAAGTCTATAAAACGATAAGACTATGCAAAACCTGAGCTAGTGTAATAAATTACACAGCATTCATTTTTTGACTAGAGACTCATTCCCCAATCTCCCTCCCCCCACACACACACATAAATATACAAACTTATTAACTTATTTTTAGAGTTAGCACCAATCTAAGAAGAAACTTGAAATGTTTTGAGATATTTTTAAGCTTTTCTATTATTATCATCTAGGATTTAGAAATTTTCTCAACAATAGTTAACTGAACTATCTATTGCAACATGTCTGAATATTCATTACTTTTATTTTAATAATTCATTAAAAGTCCAATTAACATCTGCATTTGGGATTTCTTAGTTAGATGACAGCTGTAAAGTATACCACATGGAATTTTTAACCTTTTTTTTTTCATTTCTATACCTTTTGTTTTGTGATCATGCAAGTACCTCACCAAATAGCAAGTCTGAAGGATGGGATTTGGGAATTTATATCATTCAGTTATATCCTCAGTAATTACCAGGAATCAAGGAATAAGACTTTGTAAAATAGAATATAATGAAAGTCATACCAAGAAAATCATGCCAGGCTTCATGTAAAAATACATTGAGTGTATTTAATCACAAACAATAATACTGCACATTTTATAGCACACTATGATTCACAAATTACATTCATTTTTTTCACCCAAATTAAAGAACAAGTTTAGAAGTTAAGCTGTGGGTAACTTATAACTATTTTACTCATAAGAACACTGGCAGGAAGCCTCCTTAAGACACATTGTCTTACTTTCTCTACAAAATGTGAATCAACATTTTTATTAGATGCATGTAATGCCAAATTGACATCTTATTCCATGCAGTAGGTTCAATTCCCTAATTTGAAAGAACAGCCCAGCATAGTAAAAATGTGAGGGTTAAGATGCTCCAAAACAACCACATGCTGTTTTCTGTATTTCCTCAGTTCTAAAACTAAAGGCAGAATTATAGCATAAAAATGTCTCTGGCTAAATAAAAATTTTTTGTGGAATGAAGAAGGAAAGCCCTCATGCAGTCTTCTAGCATTAATATTAACACAAGTTGGTTCATGTAGTTATCTACTTTCACCTTGAAACTTGAGACCCTGAATAGCTGAGATAGAAAGACCAGAGACTTTCAATAACATGGGGGAGAGGACAGGGACAACTTCTCTGGGCCTGTTCAGGATGAAGCCATACCACACATTTTGTCCAAGAGAGAGGAGTGACAAGGTAGAAGCAGGGAAAAAAAAAAATTATCATCGGTCAATCTTGCAGTTTCGTCAAGGACTAACACTGTTCGTATACTCTGGACAATTAAACCTTCTGGATATTTTCTATATTAACTTAAAATATGATTTTTATTCCTTCTAAAATTTTTTTATGTCTACAAAAGCACTTAGCCTTTGATTGTATCCCCAAGAAAGACACATGGCTGCTTCTCTTTTTAAAAATTTATTTCTTCATAATCTGTACTAGATTTAATCTTATCTTGGATGATCATGTTCTTACATAAATTATACGTTATTCTCAGCCATGAAACTTTAAAATGTAAAACTCATCTATGTTCTTCCTTTTTTTTTTTTCCCCACAAGTAATATGCTAAACCCTCTTCTTTGTAAAGTCTGGTCATTTTATTTTTTTTTTATTTACTAATAACCTCATTCTCAAACTCACTACCTTAAAACAATTCCCCATAGGCTATTGTAATGGGCATCTTTGCTTGCTTTCTACCATGTCTATCCCATCTCAATCCATTTTATATTACACAGCTGCCATATTTTCTTTATGAAACTCAATTGTACTCATGTCATGTTCCCATTCAAAAACCTTGAGCAATTTCCCATTGTCTGAAGAAAAATGTACAATTGCAGGCTTGCATTTGCAGAGCTTTACATTTGGACATCCTGACTTTCCCATCATGTTTCCCATTGTTTTCCCATTCACTATGATCAGGGCAAACAGAATGACTTCTCTACATTTAAAAAATCTTATACATTTGCTCATAGGATTCAATACTCCTGGAATTTCTCTTGTGACCTTCTTTTATGAGGTAATTACTACTCCATGTTTTAAGACCATTCTCAAACAAATGTCATCTGAAAGGGATGCTTTCCCTGATGCCATAAGATCTTTCCTTAAAAATTACAGTGTTTTGTTTATAGAATATACCACTTTCAGCCTTTTATCATAGTCATTTATATATTTCTTATTCCCCCCCACAGAATTAGAAAATTCTTAAAGAGAATTATTTTGCTGATTTGTTTTTAAATATTCCAAAGTGCCCAGAATGAAATCATGTACTAGATGTAAATCAAAAGGAACTTGGTTAAACTTCTAAAATAATCACCTGTTATATCATACATGAGTTAACACAATCGAAGTGATTTCTTTGCAAATCCTCATAGCAATGAACAACTTATATGTGCTTTCTTTCATTCACCCATTTGCCAACTCTGAATGTTTTGAGAACAGAGTACTGAGCAAAACAATTGTTGGCTTCTAGAAAGAAAGGCAGAAGGAAAAAGAGGAAGGAAAAGTAAGTCCATTAAGTTGCCATTTATATCACAATGGTGAAAGAAATGAAATCATATTCTGCCACAAAGCAAGATTCTAGATTCTGCTCACAAACATAAGATAGAAACTAATCTACATACATTTTAAATCGAGATATACACAATATCTTATTTTTAATATAGAATTAATTATCATACTATTTTAATAAATACATAAGCAGAGATGTTGCTCTTCGCCTTTCTCACCCCATGTGAGACTAACATAATCCCAGGATTTGGAAGCAGAGAAGAAAAGAAAAAGATGTAGCGGAATGGTCAAGAAGGCTATAGAGGCTGAATAATAAGGAAAAGTCATGCAGTTAAAACCATGGTAGAAAAAATGTCTAGAGTCTGAAGGAATAGCATCTGAAAAATCTGGAGAGAGAAAGAAATGTAGTGAGTTTTTGGAAATACAGTACTTCCACTGACCACCCCTTAGGATGCAAAGAAGAGAATGACAGAATGTGACATTATACCAGGGCACAGAATTGGCAGACCTTGGTATTTGTATATGGGAGGAAAGAAAAGTAAACTACACATGGGTGGGGGCGGGGTAGGGGGAGCTGGTGTCTTTGTTCATACAAATGCACATCCAGTTTACATTTCCATACTCTTCATAGCATCTCTCCAATGAAATATGATAAAACATTAAAGTTCTTTCTTCCCAGGCAAAAAATAAAATGATTTCAAGTCTCCTTCCTGCTACTCATACTAACCCATTACTGCATCTTTTCAAAATGCACATATGCAAAATAGTATGTCATTTTTCATTTGTTGTATTTTGATACATTTTCATTGTTCTCATATTACTTATACTCAATAACCACTTTGGGAGCAGCAATAACAACAAAAAGTTTGGTATATAGAATTTCTTAGAATACAAGTGGCTTGGTGTATTGTTTGAATTCCTACTTTATTCCAAAAAGGTATTTAAGAAGGCTCACAAGATATATTTCAGTAGTGTTCCCTCAGTTGTCTTTCAACAAGTGGTGCTTCCCTAATTTAAAGGGAAGATAAAAACTAAAGATGAATCTGAAGATGGAAAATTATCAAGTCTGTGGATACCTGTGACACTGCATATGTCATCTGGAAGAATTTGCAATGAAATGTTAGTTTTAGAGAATGCATTAACCAATTGATACACTAGACTAACAAAGATATTTCAAAATTCAAAGGCACAACCAACTATGAGGTTCCCTTATCTCTCAAATTATCAGTCCAGAGATGGGCAGCTCAAAATCTATTCAGAATCCTTTTTCACATCATCCTGAGATCCTGATTAATTTTCTCTTGTTCCTCAGGCTTGTCACATTTACAATCCAGCCAGTAAGATGAAAATGGAGAAATTGGAGGACAAGAAATTTTCTCATAAAGTTGTGATCTAGTATTCATATTCATCATTTCCATTTATATACTCTTGACCCATTTCCACTAACATGGCTGCACCTATAGCTGCGAAGATAGCTAGGAATGTGCTTCGCTAAGTCTCTGGGATTCTATTAACAAAGAGAAGGAAAGGATAGTGGTTCTGCAAGGCAGTTTGCAGATTCTGGCACACAAATTGACATCTCAAAAAATAAAAAAACAAAACTATAGGGAGATACAGCAAAGCTCTATAGATGGTCAACATAAATGCATGGGGAATTTGAGAGAAAAACAATCTGAAAAATAGTTATATGATGATGGACTCCAACGCTATTGATTTTTACTGAGAAAAAAGTAGAAGTCACTGTAGCATGCTCTCTGAATATATCAGTGCAATATGGTTTTCTGACTAAAGAGATTTAGAATACCATGAGCAATGAGAAATAGAATTTAATTTTACCCTTAAAAGAAAACTTCTTAAACTGAACAATTGAAGTACCAGAAATAGTGATGCACCTTAAGAATCGTGAAAGGGAGATAAATAGAAAAGATAAAAGAAGTACTTTTCATGAAGGAGAGAAAATTGATAGTACTCTTTATTCCAAAATTGAAAAAAAAATTACATTCTGTAATAATGTCTACATAGTAATAGATGATATGCTTATAAGAGACTATATTAAAGGAAAATTAAGTGTTTGGGGGGAACTACTGTTAGCATTTTGAGACTGTCATGGGTGACTTCCTCAGAAAGAATACTTTCAAAATGACTTTCTTAGTACCTGTGTCAGAGACAAATATTGAGTTTCATGAACCCAAACCCTGACTTTAAGTTTTAAAGATATTGCTAAAGATTGTGTGTAAGTCACAGTCCCCTCGAGTAATCACCTGTATCATTAATTCTGTTATAGTCAGTGTTTTGCAGACAAAATGAGTGTAAAGAATATAATTAGAAACTCAAATAGTAGTTTTTTCTCATTTTTTCTTAATCTAATATAATAAACTCCTGGTGTTCTATTATGAGTATGCTACCTCTATACAAGTTAAACAATGATATTGACACAAGCAAATTAATACTATCTCAAAATTTCTAAGAACCTATCCCTTAAATGAAAAGGGGAAAGTGTATATATGTATTAATCATATCACAATTCAACTGAAGTAATGAAGTCCTACAGTGAAGTTCAAGGACAAAAGTTTTGCCTCTTGAAGTTGCACATTTGTTGTTGTCATTAAAGAGATGTTAACCTCCTTAAAACAAAATATAGGATCGTCATTGTTTTGAAACCATGATAATTCATCTGGCTCACTTGCCATCCATGTAATACTCTGACCTATTTGCCTAGGAGTTACAGGCTTCATCTGAGAGGTTCTTTTTTTTTTTTTT
>PISX010013685.1:0-56046 GCA_004024625.1 Mellivora capensis | reverse complement strand
GACACGGTAACGGTAGACACATATTATGCGTGTGTCCGAACCCACTGGATGTGCTCCAGCAAGAGCGAACCGTAACACAACTAGACTCGGCAGGATTACAGCGTGCGAGTGTAGGTTTGTTGCTCGTAACATACACCGCTCTGGTGAGGAATACTGGTAACGGGGAAGGCAGGCGGCCAGAAGCATATGGGAAATCTCTTCCCGTCAATTCTTCTGTGAACCAAAAAATACTCTAAAATAGTCTTTTTCCTTTTTTTTTTTTTAAAGATTTTATTTATTTATTTGTCAGAGAGAGAGGGAGAGAGAGTGAGCGAGCACAGGCAGATAGAGTGACAGGCAGAGGCAGAGGGAGAAGCAGGCTCCCTGCCGAGCAAGGAGCCCGATGTGGGACTCGATCCCAGGACGCTGGGATCATGACCTGAGCCGAAGGCAGCCGCTTAACCAACTGAGCCACCCAGGCGTCCCAATCTTTTTCCTTTTTTAAAATATTTTGTTTGTTTAAGTAATCTCTACATCCACATGGGGCCCCAACTTGCAACCTCAAGATCAAGAGTTGCATGCTTCACCGACTGAGCCAGCCAGGTGCCCCCCAAGATCGCCTTTTATTTTTAAAGATTTTATTTATTTGAGAAAGAGCATGCACAAGCAAGGGGAAGTGGCAGGCAGGGGGAAAGGGAGAAGCACCGGACGGGGTGGGGGGTCGATCCCAGAGCTGGGCCGAAAGCAGATGTTTAACCAACGGAGCCACCCAGGCACCACCCAAGAGAGTCTTAATAAAAAAAACAAAAATAAAAATCCTAAAGTTTTTGGTCATAGATGACCATGATCATGGGACTGCTGGGAACAGGAATGGGCTAGGAAGATCCCTGGAAGAGAGAAATAACCAAGAGGCAAAGGCACTGCAAAGACCACAGAACTGTACCTTGAAAGCACCACAAATTAACAGGACCAGAGCTAGAAAGAGTGACATTAAATAAGAAGCTAAAGTCACTGAGAACTCAGAGGCACTTCGGGGGTTGGGGCGTCAGAAGGCGACAGCAGCACTAAGGGAGTGTGTGTGTGGGGGGGGTGTGATGGTCTGATGAGATTAGATTTAAAACTAGGCAGAAGGAGTGAGGGAACATGGTCTGAGCCGTAACGGAAAAGCAGCTAGCACTCAGAAGCAAAGGACTGACTCAACAGTGATCCCACAAGAAAACCCAGGACAGGGACGCCTGGGTGGCTCAGTTGGTTGGACGACTGCCTTTGGCTCAGGTCATGATCCCGGATACCCGGGATCGAGTCCCACATCGGGCTCCCAGCTCCATGGGGAGTCTGCTTCTCCCTCTGACCTTCTCCTCGCTCATGCTCTCTCACTGCCTCTCTCTCAATAAATAAATAAAATCTTTAAAAAAAAAAGAAAAAGAAAAAGAAAAAGAAAACCCAGGACCAAAGAGAAAGACTTGAGGGAATGCCAAAAGCCACTTGTATCCCACCCCAAGATCCTGCTCCCTGGCCGCACTGTAAGCTACCAGCCACCAGATGGAGCCCATGCACAGTCCTAAAAAAACCTGGCAAGGCAGCGAAGGTGCTAGAGGTACAGGGCCTCCCTGCCTCCATCCCCGGGCTCCGCCTCCGGGACCCTGCCCTCTCCCTGGCCGGTTCTCCCTCTCCACCACTCTGCTTCCTGGGTCCATCTTTCTCTGCTTCTTCTTCTCTCTGCTTCTTTTGGTCTCCTTTCTCTTTCCAGTTTATATGCTTCCTCACTCTCAAAAATGGTTTTTAAATTTATATATTTTTATATTTTTATAAGAATTTATTTTTAATATATTTTTTATTTCTTAATATATTTTAATATTTTTATTTATATATTTTTATAAGAAAAAAACCTTTTCTCTTCTTCCCATCTACTTTTCCTACTTCAAGTGCCACTTGTTTTTGGCCTTTTGCCTAGAAGTCCAGTAAAAACACAAAACAAAACACCTGACCAGTGTACACACACAGGGTGAAGGAAATGGGAGCTGAATAAACATGGGCCATACTGATTTTTAAAAGGTCCTGTATTGGCATAACTTACTAGAAAACAAATGATACATGATGTTTCTACTAAGTACGTGGAATCAGCTCATCCTCATAAATATGCTAGAAAGCCATTAAATTGTACACTTTAAAGAGATGAACTTTGATATATAAATTAGGTCTCAATAAAGCTGTTTAAAAAAACAAAACAAAAAAACAGATGACCCCAAACTGAAACATCTCCCTCAGCAACTCTCACTTACACTATCGTTTTCATAAACAAATTCCTTTTTCAGAAGACAGAAATGTTACTTTAGTATAGCCTGTCTACAAATTCTAATTTTGAATTAGCAGAATCCAGGAATCCTATTGCTTGTTTATTAATGTTGCTTTTAGTTCCAGTTTTACATGTTCTGGTCAAAACTCGGACATGAACCAGCCAGCACAGCACAAGAACCGAAAAAGATAAGCCCAATAACTTTCCAGAAAATACTTACTGGTGATGCGAAGAGAAGGAGCTCTTACACATCGCTACTCAAAACCCTTTCAAGGTCCTTGCTGCTCTCGGGATAAAGACCAAAGTCCCCAAGGAAGCCTGGGAAGCCCCGAAGGATCTGGCCCTGCGTCTCCTCTCCAAAGGTCGTGTGACTCCTACAGCCCACAAACCTCGCCCTCCCTCCCCTTCGGGATTTTACTAGCTTGACTGGTCATCTCTCTCTGTGTCTCCAAATCCCACCTTAGACAATACCTCCTCCTGGAAGCTCCTGGAGCACCTCCCTCCCCAAATCGCAGGCCCGATGGGGGCCTCTCCTCGCTCTTCCAGTGAGTGCGCTGTCCTGGTCCCATCACAGCACACAATGCGGTATTCAAGTGGTATCGACCCCTTCTGTCTCTCCAACTTGTTCCTTATTCAAACGGTATCCTGAGTACCCAGCAGGAAGCCTAGCACATAATTAATGCTTAAAATTTGATGAATGGCTGAAGGAGCCCCCCAATTATTAAATGACTTAGCCCTTTGCCACTAACCATTAACACAAAATAATAAAAATGATGTCAACAGGCTACTCATGGATTACAAAGGCAAAAACAATTGCCAAGAGCAGATACCGCTGCAGGGGCATCAGGTCCTGTGGTGATGCTCTGAATGACCTCATCCCAAGCCCAGGGCCACCTGCAGTGTCTCCCTCGGGGTGCTTTTCCCTGCTTGAACTCTGCCCCTTCTGGCTTTCAGGTCTATGCATGGAAATGGGGCCTAAATACCAAAAAACCCACATCATTCATAGGCTTTCTAGCTTGTAGTTATTGGACCACGTGGTGGAAAGAAGGGGAAAAAGAAAATCTGGATCTTCTTCCAATCCTTAGAATGGGATTTCAGAGCCAAAATATAGTTCCAAGGCCATTTAGTCCACTGGTTTTTCCAACTAGGCTCAGCGAATCCCCTCAGAGGTCATCCAGGGGAAAGACAACAAGGGAGAAGATCTGAGTGGGCCAAGCTTCAGGCTCCTTCATTCACTTCATCAACCAAAGCAACTCCTATTAGTTTCTTAACGTACTGGGTTCCCCCACATGACAATAAAGAGTTCCACTGCTTTGATTTATAATAAAACCACCTATCTGGCCCAATCCCCTTATTTTAAAAATGAGCGAACTGAGACTCAGAGGTAAATATTGTGGTTTCTCTAGCAACTCAGTAAAGGTAAGGACTTTGGTCTCCTGACTGTCTCTTCAGGATTCTTCCCATTGTGTAGAATCACTTTCCCAGAAACTCCTAAGCACTTTTACAAAGTGAGGAGTTCTGATTATACACAGACCAGTAACAAAAAGGTGCAGAGGACAACCCCCAGTGGAGCATTACTGTACTACAGACAATATATTAAATCATTAATAATATATATAACATGCATGCTTTCTCTAAGAATCCCAGATCTACCACTTACTTTTTCTTTTTTTTTTAAAGGTTTTATTTATTTATTTGACAAAGGGAGAGAGAGATCACACGTAGGCAGAGAGGCAGGCAGAGAGAGGGGGAAGCAGGCTCCCTGCTGAGCAGAGAGCCTGATGCAGGGCTCCATCCCAGGCCCCTGAGATCATGACCTGAGCCGAAGGCAGAGGCCCAACCCACCGAGCCACCCAGGCGCCCCCTCACTTACTTTTTCTTAAAACAAATTACCTCTCTGAGGCTTTCTCTGCCATAAACTATGGTAATCCCAGGACACATAAGGGGCTTAGCAGAATGCCCTGCGTTTAAGTCACAACCAACAGTAGCTATCACTACTATTCTACTCAGCCTTCACAATAACATTATGGGATTGGGACCTCTGACCTCCGAAGGCCACACAGCTAGCAAGGAGGACAGCCAGATGTTGAACCCGAGTCTACTTCCATAATCCGTATTTTTAAGAATGTTACCCTGTTGGCCAAATCAGTGATTTCTATGCCCCCACCTTCCTCTAAGCAAATAAAATACCAACCTGACCTACCTCACAGCAAAAAAACAAAAAACAGTCAGCTAAAGAACTCTGAAAAGTCCTGTGCAGACCTAAGGTTAAATTTCATGCAGAAAATATCCTAAAAATAGCCTCTCACCAAAATCAGCCCTTCTTCACCCAGGGAAAACAAGAATATTGGCTGAAAATGGGGTCAGAATGTCACTTTTCTCTGATCTTTTGGCCCTAAGCATAACCGGAGTTAGAAATGCTTTGCTACCTCCAACACCATCCAAAAGGAAGCCGTAGACGCCCCTCTATCCCGTGCCTCCCACATGCCCTAGTTCATCCAGGTAAAATTCATTTGCTTAAGTAGACATCTATGGAACATCTGTGATGCACCTAGTATTTTGCCAAGTGCTAGACAGATTATCACGACCTGACCCTTGCCTGGCCCTTGTGCAAAAGAGAACCAATCATAAAACAAGAACAAAGCAGCCTCCCTGACAGTCCTAGACCAGCCACACAACGCTTCCTGCTTCCTGTCCTCCTACTGTGCACAGTTTACCACTTGATACATGCTGCACTGGAAGCTGGAAGAACTGATTGTGCCCAAGGGTGGGTTCTGAGAAGGAAATGATTGACAGTAAACCTCAGGAATCATAGGAAAGTGAAGAGAAGGAAGGGTAGTCCCATCCTTTAATGCCAACATGCCCCCCACCAGCGTCTAACTCAGTTCCAGTTCACAATAGAAGGATCCAGCACCAATTCCCGCTCACTCAGGGTTCCTTTCTGCCAAAGCTCTTGAACCCAGTTTCCAATGGTTCTACCCAGCACCTCGAAGGATGGCTCTTCTTCCTGTCCTCCTGGACCAGGAAAGTCTGAAATAGAACATAATCAAACCTGCCCTGCCCTTTCCCCCAACACAGCTACCATGATTCACACTTCCCCTTCCCAACAGTCCCTGAAAGGAGGGGGTCGGCAAGCTCCGTCTTCAGAGTCTGCCAGTACCGACCGCGGGGAGCACGGAGTAGAAGGACGGAGCCGATATGCCGTACACCTGGAACTAACACCGTGCTGTGTGGTTTTTTTTTTTTAATTTATTTATTTGTCAGAGAGAGAGGGAGAGAGAGAACGAGCACAGGCAGAGAGAGTGGCAGGCAGAGGCAGAGGGAGAAGCAGGCTCCCCGCCGAGCAAGGAGCCCGATGTGGGACTCGATCCCAGGACGCCGGGATCATGACCTGAGCCAGCCTGACCATCATGACCTGAGGCAGCCGCTTAACCAACTGAGCCACCCAGGCGTCCCCCGTGCTGTGTGTTAATTATACTTCAACTTTGTTAAGTATGAGAGTATCCACAGAAGTAGACAACTTAGTTTAATAGTAAATAGTTTAGGTTTTGTAAGACCTAAGTTGGGGTCTGTCCCAACTACTCAATTCTGCCACTATAGCATGAAGCAGCCGTACCCAATGTGTAAGTGCTCGACATCGTTGTTTTCAACGATGTAAACTGTTGTAAATTTCTAATCGTTGTAAATTTGTAATCAATTTGATTTACAACAACAGGCAGTGGGCCTGTGGACTACTGTTTGCCAACCCCTGATCAAAAGGAAAATGGGAAGACTATTTTTTTTCTAAAGATTTTAATTTATTTATTTGATAGATCACAAGTAGACAGAGAGGCAGGCAGAGAGAGAGAGAAAGAGAGAGGGAAGCAGGCTCCCCGCTGAGCAGAGAGCCTGATGCAGGGCTCGATCCCAGGACCCTGAGATCATGACCTGAGCCGAAGGCAGAGGCTTTAACCCACTGAGCCACCCAGGCGCCCCTGGAAGACAATTTTTCAGCAGCTTCCTCCCAACCACTTCTGGCCACCCATCTTAAACCCTTGGGCTGTCCACATCTCCACTTCTTCCTCAGGGCTTCTATGTCATGACTGGGCTTCGATTATTTTTCCCAGAAGCGCAAATTCATGTCTTTTCGATATGCAAACCTCAAGCGTTAGGAGCCGACCTAGCACAGAAAGATTCTCCAGGTGGGAAAGGATTTAGAGACCCTGTGATCCACCCTCCCGTTCTCTGCAGAAAGTACCTTCCGAGTAGCCACTCCACTCCTGTCCAAACACTTGTAACAACAGGCAGGACACGTCTTTCTTCCCCAGGCAATCATTCCATCTTTGGACGGCTCCTTTTCTTTTTTTCTTTTTAAGCACACTTAACCACTTGGTTACTGCCCGACCCTTTCTACTAGAATGTAGACTCCATGACGCCAGAAACACAGGTTTTCATTTGCACATGGTTTTTACTGCTGTCTCTCCAAACTTTGAACGGTGTCTGGCGCGTAAAGGGTATGAAATAACTGTTTTTGGAGGGAAAGAAGGGAGGAGGGAGGGAGAAGGAGAGAATGAGAAAACATCGCTGCACCTGGGAAGCTTCCCTCCACAGGACGGAGCGGAGAGGCATGAGGAGGAGAAGAGAGCGGGTAACTGGTGAGGCTGGAGGGCGGACGGCGCAACACAGGGCCCCTCACGCCCCGCCAGCAGGCACAGAGGCTCAGGTGGCCGTGTCTGAGGAACGAGTCTACGAGTGCGCTCTCGGCTTCTCCCCTTCCTTCGGGTGGCCTCCGTCTCGCTCCCGTGAGACCATCTCTCACGGAGCGGCCGGTCCGTTGTGCCCACCGCGCTCCCTTGCTCGATGCTTATATTCCTCTCCTGGGCTCGGGGCTCCGAGATCAGGGACTGTGTCATCCTTATTTCCCCTTCACGGGCGCACAACACTGATGGAGCAAGGCAAGGAACCTTACGAACGTTTGGAAAATAAATGAAGCTACTTGTCTCGCTGTGTCCTGCGCTGATCAAACTACATCTAAGGAATTGTCTCCAGATCTGGGTTATCGCGGTCAAGGAAAGAAACCCAGACTTTATGCCAGAGGTTACAAATGCAAATGTCAAAGAGGTCAGGCCAGTAATGTCGATGAGTGACGGGGCCTGGCAGGATACTGGCTAAAAGGGGAAATCTTGCTCTACTTATATCTCAATCTCTTCAATGTGGCCAACTAATTCAAAACGGAAATAAAAAGACCGCTGTACAGACCCTCCTCAACACATCCTACCCATTCTACAAGTGGCCATGGGAAGCAACATGCTTGGGACAAAAGGATTTCAGCAAGGGAGCCACACAATGAGAGCTGCATTTGTGGGGGGCCTGGGGGGAGGTCCCTTAAGCATCCGACTCTTGGTTTTGGCTCAGGTCATGATCTCACCGTCATGAGAGGAGCCCCACGCTGGACTCCATGCAGTTTCTCTCTCCCTCTGCCTCTGCTCCTGCCCACACCACGAGCTCACTCTCTCTCTCTCTCAATAAGTAAATAAATCTAAAACAAAACAAAACAAAAAAAGAGCTGCATTTGTGAAAGATCGGTCTGACAGGATAAACTAGACAGCTATTGTAGTAGTCAAGGCAAGAGACAGAATAAGGCCTGAACTAAGGCAGTACCAGTGGAGTAAAGGGGTGGGGGAGGATTTGAAAGATGACCTGGTTAATCCAGTTTTAATAATGAACCTAAGACTGCATGAGCTAATCTGGCAGCCACACTACCAGTTTGTAGGCTCATACTGAATTTTTTTTTTAAGTATTTTATTTATTTATTTGACAGACAGAGATCACAAGTAGGCAGAGAGGCAGGCAGAGGGAGAGGGAGAAGCAGGTTCCCTGCTGAGCAGAGAGCCCGATGCGGGGTGAGTGGCATGACCCTGGGATCATGACCCGAGGCGAAGGCAGAGGCTTTAACCCACTGAGCCACCCAGGCACCCCTGAATTTTTTTTTTAAGATTTTATTTATTTTTTTGACAGAGAGATCACAAATAGGCAGAGAGGCAGGCAGAGAGAGGGGGGAAAGCAGGCTCCCTGCTAAGCAGAGAGCCCGATGTGGGGCTCGATCCCAGGACTCTGGGATCATGACCTGAGCCGAAGGCAAAGGCTTTAACCCACTGGGCCACCCAGGTACCCCTATGCTGAATTAAAAAAAAATAATAAACTGCTATTAAGTCTAATTAATTTTAATAACCTAAAAAAATTTTTTTTAATAACCTAAATACAGGAATTATTTCTTATATCTTTTATAGGCAGTATGGTACAAGGATTAAAGATTAAAGACACTGGAGCTAGACAGCCTAAATTCAAACTCTGACTTTGCCACTAACTAGCTGTGTGATCTCACATAAGTTACTTGACTTCTCTGTGCTTCAATACCTACCTTTGAGGGTTACTGAAAGTGCGAATGAGTTAATACATGACGTGCTTAGACTAGTACCCTGCCCATCTGAAGTGCCATCTCAGTTATAGCTTAAATTATTGGCCACTTTTCACATTTCAACCATTTGAAAGTTAGCTTCAATCAATAGTTTCAATTCTCTAAATACTTCTACACATTCCAGCTTGCAAATATTCACTGCAAATATGACAGGCACATCTTTTCTATGTCTGATGCTTATGTCCAAACTGTTAAAATGTAACGAAGAACAGCCATCCAGAACGCCACTGAAAACAGCACCTGTTGGTAAACACTGATCCATTATTAATACTTACATAATACCTACTAGTAAGCCAGACCAAAATTTTGTCTTGGGATCACATGAGAAAGTGTTAAATACCTAATTGTAGTACTAACACCACATTATCTCCGTAGCATATTCCAGACCATCTAGCCTAGAATCCTTGCAAAAATGAATTGTCCTGATATACATCAAAATGTTATATGTAGTAATCATCTATGGATGGTTTGATTTTTTTCCCCATTATTTATCTTTATTTTCTATATTTCTATAACTTGTAGTGATGCTATAGTTTAAATAAAAACAAGGTACAGCATGGGCACCTGGGTGGCTCAGTTGGTTCAGCAACCGCCTTCAGCTCAGGTCATGATCCCAGTGTCATAGGATCAAGTCCCATGACGGGTTCCCTGCTCCGAGGGGAGTCTGCTTCTTCCTCTGCCACTCCCCAGCTCATTCTCTCAATCTCTCTCTCTCCCAAATAAATAAATAAAATCTTTAAAAAAAAAAAAAAAAAAAAAAGACAAGACAGAGCTTAAAGAAAACAAAGAACTGTTACTTAGGGAACACAAGTGGCTTCTAGGGGACACTGTGTTCTCATCCTCTGCTCAGTCAGTTTTAGAATTTCACCAGGGATTACTGTCAAGTGTCCACTGATGCCCTCAAACTCATGTGACCTAAAGGTTAAGACCAGAGAAATCAAACATTTCTACAGGGAGAATCAGAATTGGACTGTACCTTCAAAATATGTCCAGAATCCATTGCTTTCTGGCTACACACCCTAGGACCCTAATCCAAGCCACCATCCCTCCCCTAGACTGTACTGATCAGGGCAAGCCCTTCCTAACCGGTCTTACTTCACACTGCCTGCCTTGCCCCCGCCCCCGCCCCCGGGCCAGTCTATTCTCCCTCAGCAACCAGACGAAGCCTTTCAAAACAGAAGTCAGCTCATCCACGCCTCTGCTCTGACTCTCCAGTGCCTCCCCCATCTCACTTAGAATAAAACACACTCCAGGGGTCCTACCCTGGCTCCAAGAGGCTCCCTGACCTGGGCCCCACTGCTTCCCTGCTCTTCCTCCGACTACTCTTTCCCTCCCACTCCACTCCAGCCATGCAGGCCTCCTTGTCAAGGCCAAGTTACACTCATACCTCAGGACTCTTAAACCTGCTGTTCCTCTGCCTAGGATGCTTTTCTCCCAGATATCCCTGGCCGGATCCCTCACCTCTTTCAGACCTTGGCTGAAACTATCACCTTATCAGAGGCTTTCCCTGATCTCCTTACATCAAGGAGCAGCCCCCAGGCTCCCTTATCCCTTGGCCATCTTACCCCGCTTTTGTCCTTCTAAGCACGTATCACGGATCACGTAGCAGTTATTTCTCTACTCACCTGTTTGTTTCTATCTAGTTATTTATTTTCTTTTTTTCATGTTTCTACCCTTCAGTATAGAATCCTTGAGAGCAAGGACTTTTCCTGGTTTAGTGCTACATTATTGTTTTGTTTAGAGCTGTTTAGCTCCAAGAGTTGTGCTAGGCATGGAGTAAGTGGTCATTGTGTATCACTAGAACATAAGCCCAGGACATAACAAAACACTCTATGAACAATAGGTAGGTGGAGTAAGTTTTGTCAAAGAAAGTGATTACTTGCCCTGTCAAATTCAGCAAGTATATTTAAAACCACTGGTGCTTCTTAACTACAGAGAACACACGCTGCTGGAGGGGAGGTGGGCGGGGGATGGGCAGTAAGGAGGGCACTTGTGGTGAGCACTGGGTGTTGTATGTAAGTGATGAATCACTAAATTCTACCCCTGAAACTAATATTACACTATACATTAACAAAGTAGAATTTACCTAAAAACTTGAAACATAAAAACACACGTACAAACAAAACCACAAGACACTCGTGCTCCAGTAAAAAGAGACTATGATACCATCAGAAAGATCAATGAACAGGGAATGGCAGCTGCCACACCACCCAACCAGAATGAGTTCCCTAACCCGGTCCCCTGAGGGAGGAAAAATGCTCTAGGGAAAGGAATAGAACAAGAATCCTGAACCAATTTTTAAAAACATTTTTATTTATTTATTTGGGAGAGAGAACAAGCAGAGGGGAGAGTCAGAGCGAGAGGGAGAAGCAGGCTCCCCGCTGAGCACAGAGCCTGACACAGGACTCAATCCCAGGACCCGGAGATCACGACCTGAGCCAAAGGCAGATGCTTGCTTAACTGAGCCACCCAGGCACGCCAAGAATCGTGAGCCAAGTAACAGGGCAAGAGTTTGCTCGAAGTTTCCCACCCCCTTAATAAGAGCCTGAGCTATGTGTGATATACCCCCTTTCCTGGGAGGGGTCACCCTGAGAGTGAGAGGTCTTGCTGAAATTTCTTTCCTATATCCTGTCCTGTCACTGCTATGCCTAGAACCAGGTCCCAGACTCAGTCTGCGGCCTCCCCGTGGCTTTCCCTTTCCAGAGAACCCTTCTCTAGCCATTCTCCAGCTACCACTGATGATCTAGACTCCTCCATTCGGTCCTTTGGCCACTCAAGTGTGAGCTCCTTCTACTTTCTCACTGTACTCTGCCTTGGGCAGCAAAAACCAATAAAATAGAAATAAACAAATAAATAAATAAATAACCAATACAATAACTAGCGTGTGGAACCCAGAAGGGCCAGGAAAAGGAGCTAGCTGTCAACCACAAGGGGTTTTTGTTTATTCTGATTTGCTTTTTATTTTCTTTTAAAGATTTTATTTTACTTATTTGAGAGAGAGAGATCACAAGTAGGCAGAGAGGCAGGCAGAGAGAGAGGAGGAAGCAGGCTCCCCGCTGAGCAGAGAGCCTGATGCGGGCCTCGATCCCAGGCCCCTGAGACCATGACCTGAGCCGAAGGCAGAGGCCCAACCCACTGAGCCACCCAGGCGCCCCTGCTTTGCTTTTTAAAGAATAAGTCAGTCACTGTCTCAACCAAAAAAAGTAACTTTCTCGAAAGAGAAACATTACAGTACAATGGAAAGAACCCAGGGTGAAATCCAGTCCTCCCCTTCACTCCCTGTGTGAAATTTAAAGAAAAGCTCTTACGTAGCATCGGTGCAGATACTAAGGTAGATAAAGCAAGTCCAACAGGACTGTGCCTGGCGCACAGTAAGTATTCAGAAAATGCTAGCTAGGCCTACTTCTGAAAGTTGTTGACTAAATGCAAGGTTTTTTTTTTACCCTGGGTAGGTTGGCTGGTTGGGTGATTACATGAGAAAACACATGAAGGGGGCCGCCTGCGTGGCTCCGTCAGCTAAGTATCTGCCTCCAGCTCAGGTCATCATCCCGGGGTCCTGGGACAGAGCCCCACGTCAGGCTCCCTGCGCAGCACAGAGTGTGCTTGTCCCTCTCCCTCTGCGCATCCCCCCAACTTGGGCTCTCTCTCCCTCAAATGAACAAATAAAATCTTAAAAAAAAAAAAAAATTAAGTATTTAGCACAGTGTTTGGCTCATCAACAAGTATTAATTTTCCTCCGTCTCCTGCAGCGATGCAGGAATTCCGGAGACTTCAGACACCGTGCGATTCCATCAGGATGGCCAGGCTTCACTGTAGCCTATACTTACCATTTAGGTAATTTAAGCTTTCTGTTAATGCCTCTGGTGGCTCTCCTGGTGCTTGCTGTCTTGGAAACAGGCACTCACTATCTTCCAATGGCAGCTGCCTCTTGACCTGGGCAGAATATAAACAGAAAGCAAGACATCAGTAAAGCGGGAACTGTACCAAGACTGAGCCGAAGGGAGAGGTGATTTCCCTTTTCCTTTCAGATGGTCTCAAGGCAGACCGTACTTTCTTAAGCGGACTTAAGTGGACTGCCTCCATAGTCCCCAAAAGTCTAAAACTCATGACATCTTACAGCTTGGGAGGGATCTCAGAAATCAACTAATTAAATACCCTCAATTTAAGGGAAAAAACTGAAATTTGGAAAGGGTGAGTCACACAACTGCTTAGAGCTAAAACCAGGATTCCACTAAAAATACGATGTTCTCGAAGATGGATAAGGAAAAAAACCCAAACATCTGTGGAGTACCTACCACACCCTAAGCAGTATGTTTTATATTTTATACAAGACAATAATACAATAATATCACCCCCTAAGAAAGAATCTAAATTTCAAGAAGTCAATGATTTGTCCAAGGTCTTACAGCTTGCTAATAAATGGCCGTCAGGATTTAAACTGACGCCTGTCTGACAAAAAAGCCCCTTCACCAGGCTGACTCTCGTTGGGCTGCCTTCTAGATGTGTTCCTTCAAAAGGCCCTTGAACCACCCAGTATCAATTAGAACCAAGTAGGGCTTCTCTGTCTGCAAATTACCCTCTGGTTTTAAAACGAGCGTTCAGCCAGAGACCCGAAAGATCTACTAACCCACTGAGTATTACCCCTAAAGTTTCAGAAGAATTACTGGAGGTAGAAGATCTGGGGCAAACTTCTGTCTATCCTTATCTTGGCCAAAGAAAGGAAAGATACCTTCTGCACTGGAAGTAAAGCTTTTATACTTGGATCTTAAACACAAACTAACCCCCTTCTTTCATCAGGACTGCACACCCCACAGACTACCTTGTGACCTCTTTCCAAGGCTGTTGGTTCCTTTAGTCTGACTCCCGCACCTCCACTACCAGCCCCATAACACACGGCAAAGTCCATCCCTGCCTCTGTGCTCCTAGAGAGTGAGAAGGCTGAAAACAGAGAGATAACTGAGTGATAGCTTTTTCAAATGGCTTTAAAAGAAACATGAGGGGGGCCACCTGGGTGGCTCAGTTGGTTGAGCATCCAACCCATGGTTTCGGCTCAGATCATGATCTCAGGGTTGTGAGATCAAGTCCCCCGTCAGGCTCCTCATTGATCCTTTCTCTCCCTCTGCCCCTCCCCACCCTTGCACGCACTCGCTCTCTCAAATAAATAAAAAACTAAATCTTTAAAAGAAAGATGAGAGCCTCAAGCCTCAAGCCAGTAAGACCAGAACAAAAAAGAATGAGTGACAGGCAATAAAAATAGAAGAGTAGGAAAAAGAATCTACACCAGGGTCAGCACCCAAGGGACGGCCTGAGTGGATGTGGGATAAGTTTTAGCCCCCCCTCACCCCCCACCACACATTTTTAAAAAGTCAGTCTAAGTACACCATGTATAATTGCTATTTCAATCTGCTTTGTCTCCACGCGGCCCAACAATGACAGCAGCACCGCTGCTGAGAGCTGCTGTCCCCACCGCCTCCTGCCTCCTGCCTCCTGCCACATTTCCTCCGGGAAAGCTACTAAGGCCCAGGGGGCTATTCCTTTCAAAACAGGATAGAATGCGCTGCCCAGAATCAAACAAACAGGAACTCCCGATGATCTGGATTTATTTTCAACTGTCTACATTCTCTCCTTATTCCTAAGGGATGAAAGCAAGCAGCAAACATGTTCTTTCCTTTGCTTCTGAATGTCATTTACTTCTTGCATCCTTGGCGTACTGGCCTTCTGTCCCCAGAACAAGAGGAGGACTACAGACTCCTCAGACTCTGCGGTGCTGCAAATTCAGAGCTCTTTCCACCCGGCGAGACCCGCCCGTACCACTTCCCTCTGGCACCCCTTCTGCTGCTTCTCGTTGTTCACTTTTGCTGGAGACAGTGGTGGCAGTCTGTGAGTGGGTAGTGTCTGTCTGTCCAGAAGCAGAGAAGAAAGGACACTTACAGTTCATGGGGAGTCCCGCTGTCTCATGTGCCAGAGGAGAAAGTGAGTCCCGCTTCTCTAAGTGAGAAGAGACGTAGCCAAGGTTGCAAACAAAACTCATGTTTTTGTTTTAACTCAAGTTAAACTTGAGTTTAACTCATGTTTTAACTCAAGTTAAAATGAACATGGCTGAGTTCACCTGAGCTCATCTGCTGCACTGAACAAAATGCATCCTGATCACCCTTATCTGATTGCTGCAGACTGAAAGTCTCTTACATATGTATCACGTTTGTTCCCAAAACACTTTGATAATGGATAAAAATGCTATTAGATAATTCTGGCTCCAGTATGATCCTCCAACAGATAACAACGATAAACTCTGGATAAAATGTAAAAAACTATCTGAAGTGAACAAAGGCTGGCAGATCTAGGGTTCGGGAGCTTTCATCAGAGGGCTGACCGACGGCAAGCCAATCAAAAAACAAACCCCAGGCTCTCTCTCTCTCGAGGAACCACAGAGAGAGTCCCGAGCAGCCACAGGTAAGAGGAAATAAGAAAGAAGAGGGCCAGAGAAGCAAAGTCCCAGGCGCTCTGTGTGAACTCCATCCAAACCGCTAGCTGAGCCCGGAACCGTGCACGCGCAGGGCAGAAGCCCAGCACTTCAGCCACGGACAGAAGCACCGGACTAAGGTCCGAGCGCACACCTCCCTCCCCACAGGGGAGACAGACCCTCAAGTTCTGAGTCTGACGTAACCATCTGCTAAAATAAAAACATCACCAGAAATCAGGGTCTCCCCAGCATAACATCCACACGCATTCCTGTTCGGGCTACCGTCCCAGATTACATGAAGAACTAGAGAAACTACACCCCTTTGCAAGGGAAAAGATCATTAGCAGAGGGCAACTCCAAGATGATCCAAATACGGGAATTACCAGACAAGGATATTAAAGCAGCAATTGCAGCTAAGCAGAGGAAGTGAAAACTTTTTATTTGAAATGTGGCAATTTCAGAACAGATGTGTAGTACCTGCAACAGCCACACAAAATCCTTTGAATGGGCTTAAGAACAGATCAGCGATGGCAGAGAAAAGAGTCCATGATATATATCTGCAGATCAAGAGAAATTATCCAAACTGAAAAACTCTGGGTTATCCGCAGTCTCTAGAGGAAACACTGGAGTGTACACAGTGACACCTTGACTTTCTGTCACCAGAGAGAAGCAGACTAACTAAGGATCACGCAGACACTACGACCCTGCAATTCTGCTGCAGCAGGTCACCCTCTTACCAACCCATTAGCTTTTTGAGGTCTTCCGAATGTGAGCCAGGAACCAAGCTGAAGGTGGAAAATGAGAGGGCAGGATAAAAATTTAAACCGGAGAGCATCATACTATTCCAAGTCCTAGGAGTCCAATCTGGTGGCCCGCTGTGTCTGCTGAGAAGCAAAAAGCGAGGAGACAATCATTTTTTCCGCTAGAATCGTTGAGGGAGCATTCTCAGGAGTGTTTAGGAAAAAAAGCGAGGAGGGATGTTATTTTTTTTTAATATTTTATTTATTTATTTGACAGAGAGAGAGATCACAAGTAAGCAGAGAGGCAGATGGAGGGAGAAAGGGGAGCAGGCTCCCTGCTGAGCAAGAAGACCGATGCGGGGCTCGATCCCAGGACCCTGAGACCATGACCTGAGCCGAAGGCAGAGGCTTAACCCACTGAGCCACCCAGGCGCCCCGGGATTTTGTGTTTTTTCTGCCCTTTGCAATCTCTTCACCAAAGAGCCAACCCGCAAACAGGCTGATGGCAAGACGGAGTGAGCCCCGTCACTGGGTCTGGGGCTGAAGAGTGGCAGCAGCTTGGGGAGAGCCAACCTAGCGCCACCCATGTTGGTAGAAGCAGCTCAACCTAAACGCCATCCCTGACCAGCTTCTCACACTCAAGTCACTTCAAGCTGGAGTTCAAGACTAGGGGAAAAACACAGGCTGCAGAAGACAGGTCTGAAAGCCCTGCTTTTTTCTCAATGCCCGCTCTGCCCCCATCCCACCTGCCCACGAGGGGGCAGAATCCGGAGCAAGTGGGAAACTGGGGAAAGGGTGAGGAGCCTAGAATAGGGAGTTCACAGCCACCTGACACACTGTCAAATTCACCCAAGTCTTTTATATTCATCTGGGTCTCCGTTTCATTAGCCGAACAAAACACTCAAGACAAAAATCATATTTAAGGGCCTTTCTATGAATCTTTAACATGCTATCTCTGTGTGTCCTTGAAGAAATTATCAATAATAGGTCCCAAAGGCAAAAGTGGTGACATTCCAAGTCACATGACTTACTAGAATACTTCAGGGTTATACGATTATTCATTTTTAAAGAATAAATTAACAGTCTTGTTATTAATTCTTAAATTTTACATTAATAACAGATATCAATACCTATCTATGATGGAGGTCTGCTAAAATAGTGTTCAATTTGGGCCCCCTGGGTGGTGCAGTTGGTCAAGCGTCTGACTCTTGGTTTCTGCTCAGGTAATGATCTCAGGGTCATGAGATCAAGCCCTGTGTCAAGCTCCACGCTCAGCACAGCGCCTGTTCGACTTTCTCTCTCCATCTCCCTCTGCCCCTCTCCACCACTCCCGCACTCTTTCTCAAATAAATAAATAAATAAACCTTTAAAATAATAATAATGTTTGACTCTCCCAGGATAACTCTTTTATCCATGTAACTCTTGGGAGGAGAAGGCAGATACTCTTATCCCCCACATGACAGATGAGCAAACAGATTAAGACCTGGGACTCTTTTATCATAACAGAGACAGGAAGAGAATCCAGTAATCCCATCTCTGAGCTTCACCAAAGAAACCAAAGAAAGCTTACCAAAGAAACTTCACCTAACAAAGAACCAAGAGTATAAACGAGATTAAAATTAGAAAGAGAGGATTTAAGAACTTTCAAACACTTTGGAACCACTTATTAATAAACAATTGATAAGACTAGCTTGTGATTAGGGCATCTATTTAGAAGCAGGCCCTCAAGGACCGCCACCTGCCCGCCGTTTCCTTTTCTAACAAGTAGGCTATAATTGAGACTAGGCTTCCTTGCAATTAGCCCGTGTCTGTGGGGCTTAGCAATAGAACCACATGTCTAAAATTGTTGGGTTTAGACCTGCTTTAGAAAGCTGGCTGAATCAGAAGAACATGCTGGCTCCTTTTCACTCCTAGGAGTCTTTAATTAGGCTATCAAGGGGCCACAAGGATTAGGGCAGGTAATGCCAAATGTAAACAGCAAGTCACAACCCCAGCCTAAGGAGTAAGAAACCGAGAAAGTGCTTTTATTACCCAATTTAATCTTCACAGGAGCCCCCTCCGGTAAATACCACCATGATTATTTTATAAATGAGGAAGAAGTCACGTAGCTGGTATGTGAACTCTCACCTAGGTATTTCTGACCCACAATTTGCTTTCTTTTCTGCATTAAATCACCTCCCCAAGGACTCTTTGAGCTCTGACCCTCAACAAAGCCAGTCCTGATCCACATCCCAAATATCACAAACGGACAAGAGGCTGATGGGTAGCCTCTGCATTCTTTCACTCAGTTATGGACTCACACAGGGGCTGACTGGCTACCGGGCATCAAGCTCTGAGGTGAGCACCGGGGATAAGACGGGAGTAGGAACAGAACTGTCTTCACGCCGTTTACTGTACAGTGCAGCGAGGAAACACTGATTAAAGAATCACACTAGTGGGGCGCCTGGGTGGCTCAGTGGTTAAAGCCTCTGCCTTCGGCTCAGGTCATGATCTCAGGGTCCTGGGATCGAGCCCCACATCGGGCTCTCTACTCAGCGGGGAGCCTGCTTCCTCCTCTCTCTCTCTCTCTGCCTGCCTCTCTGCCTGCTTGTGATCTCTATCTGTCAAATGAATAAATAAAATCTTTAAAAAAAAAAAAAAGAATCACACTAGTAAGTTAACAGAAGGTGACCCATTCACAGAGAGGTCTAAAAGGTCTAAGAGGCTGCCACAAGTTGTCAGGACGTTTCTAAGTAGAAGAGGGAGCACAGGGAACCCAAGGAGCTAACTGGATGGAAACGAAGAGGGGACAAGCAGACGCATGACCGGAGGCGAGGATGGAGACACACGGAGAGCCACACAAGGTACTTGGAGACCAAATCACGGATTTGGGTCCTGATCCAGAGCTACAGAAAGTCATTTAAGTGCTAAGTAGGGGTAAAGTGTGTACATTCCAAAAAAGGTCACTTCAGCTTCAGTGTGGACCACAGATGGAAGGAAAGAAGAAGGGTGCCAAGATGCAGAGGGAGGCCAGCTCCCGGGCCAGGAGGCACAGTGGCGGTATGAGCTAACCACACACGGGGGTACACAGCACCTACTATGCCCCAGGCCCCATTCTGGGCACTTTGTAGGAATTCACTAAATCCTTACAACAGCTCTATGAAACATACTATTATCCCCATCTTATAAAAGAGAAGTTAAGTAATTTCATGGTATTACATCCCCCCTTCATGTGCTCACTTCCCTCATAATCAGTCCCTTGCAAACATCTTTCATTCACTTGCCCCCACCGTAGTATTCAACTAATTAAACTTCTTCTCACTAAACCAAACTAACCACTTCTCCAGGCCCACACCAAAGCAGCTAAGTTACCAACTAAGCTGTGTCTCTAGAGAAAATGCCAACTATTGACTGGCATCAACTTAAAAAAATTTAAGTAGGCTCCATGCCCATCATGGGGCTTGAAGCCATGACCCTAAGATTAAGAGTAGCATTCTCTACAACTGAGCCAGCCAGGTGCCCGCATTTTAAATTATCACCACAAATCTCAAACACAACCCTCCACGCTGCCAGCAATCCTACGACATTCCCCTTGCTAGGTTCACTCTGCGACTCCCCCAAAATAACTCTTGCACATCTTTTTCTTTCTCAATAAACCTCCAGCCCCTATCAGCTAAATAACTTTGTCCCCAAGAGGCAACATTCAGACCAGTCATCTCCTAACTCCAAGTCTAACTATATACCAGCATTCTGCTTTCCCTATTGTTACAATGAAAAGGCTTTGCTGGGGCGCCTGGGTGGCTCAGTGGGTTAAAGCCTCTGCCTTCGGCTCAGGTCATGATCTCAGGGTCCTGGGATCGAGTCCCACATCGGGCTCTCTGCTCAGTGGGGAGCCTGCTTCCTCCTCTCTCTCTGCCTGCTTCTATGCCTACTTGTGATCTCCGTCTCTCAAATAAATAAATAAAATTTAAAAAGAAAAAAGAAAAGGATTTGCTGATACTTGACATACAACTTTTCATGTGTACGATGGATCGGATTCCCTCTTATCTTCAGAAGCGATGTCCTCCACTAGCTCATTTTTCTCCCGCGAAGACTCTCAAATGCCCCTACCCAACAAGCATGCAGCGCACAGGCCAGCCCTGGCTCGCAGAGTCCTACCAGTAGGAGTATGGAACTGAGACAGGCACCTGGGCATCTCGGAAGCAAGCTGACCTGGCAGTGACATCCAAGCACAGGCGCCAAGGACCTCTCAGACAGGGTCTGGACCAGGGAGGGTCTGATCAACTCACACAGTGCATCGCACGGGGAGTGAGTTACAGACAAAAATGCACACAGTAGTCCCAAATGTAGGTTCCATATTGGAAAAAATTAACTGGCCCTGCAGCACCTATGGCTTGAGAAGCCACATTCTAGAACAGTGCTTCTCAAACTTGAAAGTGCACCCAAATCAGCTGGGGGTCGCCCTGAAGTGCAGACGCGGACTCTGTAGGTCTGGGGTGGGGCCCGAGGGTCCGTATGTCTAACAGCTTCCCAGATTAATCCGGAGGCCACATTTGGAAAGCGAGATTCTAGAATTTCTCATCTTAAATGAAACAAGATGGGATCGGGAAGGAGACAAACCATAAGATACTCTTAATCTCACAAAACAAACTGAGGGTTGCTGGGGGGAGGGAGGGTGTCGAGAAGGTGGCTGGTGATGGGACACTGGGAAGGGTATGTGCTATGGTGAGTGCTGGGAAGTATGTAAGCCTGATGATTCACAGACCTGTATCCCGGGGCAAATAACACATTGTATATTAATAAAAATAATTAATTAAAAAAAAAACAAAAAACAGAAACTGGGGCGCCTGGGTGGCTCAGTGGGTTAAAGCCTCTGCCTCTGGCTCAAGTCATGATCCCAGAGCCATAGGATAGAGCCCCCCATCAGGCTCTCTGCTCAGCAGGGAGCCTGTTTCCTCCCTCTCTCTGCCCATTTGTGATCTGTCAAATAAATAAATAAAATCTTAAAAAAAAAAACCAGAAACAATAAACTCTCCCTTGATCTCACACCTCCTCCGGGCTGGGCCAGCCCCAGCGTCTCCGCTCTCCGCTTCCACACCCCTCATTCTCAGTTCACGCCAATCAGCCTCCTGTCCTCAACACTCCTAAAAACTGTTCACCAGGGCCAAAGGCCTCAACACTGCCAAATTCTATGTGGTCTCTTCCTTACCCACCAAATGGCATTTAACACAAATACCCACTCTTTCTCCATCGAAACCCTTTCTTCCTTCCTTGGTTCCAGGATATCACACTTTCTTGATCTTCCTAGTCCGCAGGTCAGCCTCAGTCCACCCTGCCTTCACCTCTACTTGGCCAGAGATAGTCCTGGGGCCTCTCTTCTTTACCTGTACCCTCCCTTCTTTGGGCAATCTCCTCCAATCCCATGATTTTTAATATCAATGACCTCCAAATTTTTATCTCCGGCAATGACCTCCCTGAATTCCAGAAGCCTATCGGACAGCCTTCCTGACTTCTCTACCTGGATGTGTAACCGATATCCCATATCCTTATCTTCTCAGACTCTTACCCCCCACTCTCCTTTCCCCAAACTCATTCTTCTTTACATCTTCCCCCAATTCACAATACTGCCATTCACCCAACTGCCCAACCCGAACACCCCATCATGCCAGGTGTCACGTTCCCTAACACCCCACTTGCAAATCCATCAGCAGGTCTTATCAAGTCCACTTCCAAATTTTCTCGAACCTATCCCCCGCTCTCTACACCTCCTAATAGGCACCCTGGTCCAAGCTACTGGACTTGCACCCTACCTACTGCAACAGCCTCGTTAAGTCTCCTTGCTACCAACTCTCCCCTATATATACGGCACTCTCCAGATAGCGGCAAATTAAATTTATAAACATTTAATCAGAGTCTTGACCTGACATAGACTATATCTGATATAGTCAAGACTCTATTCTGCTTAAAAACAACATAACAAAACACCTCTCACAGCTTTCTTTCACTTAGAATAATCTAAAATCCTCACCAGAGTCTACTAGGCCCTGTGGGACATGGCCCTTACCTACCTCTCTGACCTCGTGTCCTACCAGGTCCCCTCCCCACCTCCTGCTTCTTGCACCCAGTGTTCACTCCAGCCTTGGGGACTTTGGACTAGCTGTTCCCTCTTCCCTCTGTACAGCTGGCTTCTTTTGGTCACTGAAGGGTCAGCTTAAATTCTACCACCTCTGTGAAGACTTGACCAGACCATGTAAGGTAGCTTTCAACCTGTAACATATCACGCAGGGTTCATGTGCACCTGTAGCACTTAACCTTATCTGGTATTTTGTTTACTGTCTTACTGTTCGTCTCTTCCTCCCCACCCTACCCTCACCTTCTATCTCATCACTATATCCCCCGGGTTTTCCATCCTAGAACCGGGCCTGGCTGACAATAACTAGATGGGTCCGGAGCACAGGGGAGCAATCCAGACTCCAATACATAAATTTATGCGTCACGTCCAGAGGTGTGGTTACTAAAGCCGATGGGACGGATGAGATCACCGAGGGAGACTGTCTACTGTGAGCAGAGAGGAGGGCCTGGGACAGTAGAATACTTCATAGCTGTAGAATGGATGAGCCTACAAACACAGCACAGAAGTAGGAGGAAGAATAGGACAGTGTTTGTCACTGGAGCCAAGACAAGAGAGTGTTTCTGGAAGGAAGGTGTGGTCAACAGCATCAACTTAACTGAGAAAATGACAAAAAAACAAAAAAAAACAAAAAAAAAAACCTGTTGAATATGGCCTCACGGAGGGCATGATTGACCTTACTGAGAGGTGTACAATGAAATGACAGAAAGCTGCCTGGGACAGGCTAAGTGGAGGGAGGCAGTGAATACAGACAGCTACTCAGAGAAGTTGGGCTATCTCAAAGTGAAGATGACGGCTTCGAGAGGATGCAGGGTGGAGGACACCTGGTTTCATCTGCTTCTGCTTAAAGGGGGCACTTGCCTCATGTTCGGGAGGTAAGTCAGTCCTGGTGGCTGCAAGTCACCCAAAGGCTTCGAGCCTTCTTCCTCAGCTTAGAATCCCACTCTCCTTGGACTGATTCCCAAATGCGCAGAGTAACAATCTGGAAGCCCTTTTTCACACATACATCTCATCTTCCTCACTACGCCAGGAGATAAAAATGCCCTTCTCTACACTTTTCCCTTGGTGTGTCAGGAGCAGAAGACGTGGCTGTTTATTACTGGAGGGCCTGGGTTTAGGTGCGCTCTGCCCTTTTAATTTCAAGGCACATTTTGGGGGAGTCACCATTATTTCGACCCCCAGCAAGAAGTTTCTTTCCATATATAGATAGATATATATATAGTCTCTAGAGAGCTTCCCTTTGTCTCGCACACTCCTCCTCTGCCTTGCCTGCTGCCCAGGCAACACACTATAATGGAAAGAGTCCACATGGTCTCGGAAGCCAGGCCACCTCGGTCCCCCTACAATCCAGTCACACAGCACTTGAGGTGATTCCACTTCCTGATCTCAGGTTCCTCGAGTGTACACAGAAATTCTAAACTTCACAGGGCTGATGTCAGGATTTTAGGAAAATACACCCTGAGTGTACACACACGAGGCCTGGCAGAAAGTGTATTCTACAAATGTGAATCCGATTTTCTTCTCATTCACATTCTGATAAAGCGTTACATCCCCTGCACATTTTTATTTAGTTTCTCTTTCCCTCCAAGTGTACCATGAAGCCCTAAGGAAAGGAACCTTGAGAAATTCATTGGCCCAGTTCCAGCAGAAATAATTTTAAAGAAGTACTGAGAGAGGTGGGCAGGGCCCGAGGTGTCACCGGTCAGCATCTGAAAGGGCAGGGAGGACTCCCCCGTCAGAAGATCTCAGCCGCCCCCCCGCCCGGTTCTCTGTGTCTCCCCACAACCCCTGGTCCAAGTTGCCTTCTTGTAGCCCTGCATGTGTCTCTACATCTTGTCCTCCCTGCCAGCAAGTCTCAAGTCAGCATCTTCAGTATCAGTCCCACATCCTTGATCCTTGCTTGATCCAAGGGTTCCTTGCTCAGCGGGGAGCCTACTTCTCCCTCTGGCTGCCCCTCCCCCTGCTTGTACCTTCTCTGACAAATAAATCTTAAAAAGAAAAAGAAAGAAGGAAGGAAGGAAAATCCTCAGTTCTGGAGTAAGTAGTCTGTTTCATGATCTATGGCTACCTGTCTCTACTTCAAGTTTTCCCATCCCTGGTGGCCGAAAAACTTATATTCTAATTTCACTTGATTCTCTTTTTTTTTTTTTTTTTAATTTTATTTTTCTTTAAATTTATTTATTTGTCAGAGAGAGAGCGAGAACGCGAGGGCGAGGACAGGCAGACAGAGTGGCAGGCAGAGGCAGAGGGAGAAGCAGGCTCCCTGCCGAGCAAGGAGCCCAATGTGGGACTCGATCCCAGGACGCTGGGATCATGACCTGAGCCGAAGGCAGCTGCTTAACCAACTGAGCCACCCAGGCGTCCCTTGATTCTCTTTTCTTAGCAAGGATTCTTTAACTTCTCTGACTAAATGGCTCCATGTCCCCAGAGTGGTAATGACCATTGGCCTTGATGCTCTCTAAGGGCCCTTTGTGGCTCTAACATTCTAAACCTCTCCATCCTTTGCTCCCAGAGTACTTTGTCCATCTCTCTACTTGCACAATTTCCAGTCTACTTTGCATTATAGCTTTATTTTATACCATCTCCTAAGGAGAGAGCAGAAGGTTGTCTGAGTTTTATGTTCCCCATAGTACTTAACATGGAACTTTGTACACAGAGCTCTAAGCTCCAAAAATATTGGCTGATTGACTCAATGCTGATTTCTAATTTTTTTGTGCTTATTGTCCATACCAAACAATAATTATAGACTACCCTCTTATTCCTTTATGCTTTTTTGGTACCTCTACAGGCCTGGCACAGTGTGAAACACATTGTCAATTTTTTTAAAGACCGGTGACTGGTTTATTTCTTGGCCAAGGTGAAAAACCCCTATCAACCTATCCTACCTACAATTTTTAACAACTTGCTCTGGTTACTGACAAATACAAACATGACATTTATCTGCCTGCCTCTCTGCCTACTTGTGATCTCTGCCAAATAAATAAATAAAATCTTTAAAAAAATGGTAAAAAGGCAAATATATTGATAGTCAGCAGACCTGGACTCCAGAGTTTATCTCTAGAAGATGAGCAGTCTCTCTTTTTTTAAAAAAGACTTTATTTGTTTATTTGACAAACAGAGATCACAAGTAGGCAGAGAGGCAGGCAGAGGGAGAGAGGAGGAAGCAGGCTCCCTGATGAGCACAGAGCCCGATGTGGGGCTCAATCCCAGGAACTTGGGATCATGACCTGAGCTGTAGGCAGAGGCTTAACCCACTGAGCCACCCAGGCGCGCCCCCCCCCTTTTTTTAAGTTGGCTTTTATTTATTTATTTATTTATTTGAGAGCAAGAGAGAGCATGAGAGGGGGCAGGTTCAGAGGGAGAAGCAGACTCCTGGCTGAGCAGGGAGTCTGATTGGGGACTTGATCCTGGGACTCCAGGATCATGACCTGAGACAAAGGCAGTCGCTTAACCACCTGAGCCACCCAGGTGCCCAGATGGGCAGTCTCCTAAAATGGCTCCCAGTGATCTCCACCTGCCTTCCTAACCTAAAGAAACTGATATAATAAATGTGTATTGTTTTATGCTGCAACATATAACTAACATACCCTGTATATTAAGGGGGGGGACACCTGGGAGTATATTAAGATCCACCTCTTGGTTTCATCTTAGGTCACAGTCTCCAGATTGCAGGATCTAGCCCTGCATCAAGCTCTGCGCTGGGCATGGAGTGTGCTTGAAATTCTTTCCCTCTCTCTCCGCCCCTCCTCCAGCTATCACTTTTTTTCTTTTTTTAAGATTTTATTTATTTATTTGAGAGGGCTTGAGAGGGAGAGAATGAGAGAGCGAGAGCACAAGAAGGGTAAAGTCAGAGGGAGAAGCAGACTCCCTGCCAAGCAGGGAGCCTGATGCAAGACTGGATCCTGGGACTCCGGGATCATGACCTGAGCTGAAGGCAGTCACTTAACCAACTGAGCCACCCAGGCACCCCAGCTAGCACTTTCTCTCTTTAAAATAAATAACTAAAATCTTTAAAAAGAAATCTTTTTTAATAAAAAAGGGAAGGGATGTGGAGAGAGAACCTATGGATTAAAAGATTCTTTAAAAAGACATATAGACCTGGGGTGCCTGGGTGGCTCAGTGGGTTAAAGCCTCTGCCTTCAGCTCAGGTCATGATCCCAGGGTCCTGGGATCAACCCCCACATCAGGCTCTCTGCTCAGCGGGGAGCCTGCTTCCCCCTCTCACTCTCTCTCTCTGCCTACCTCTCTGCCTGCTTTGATCTCTGTCACATGAATAAATAAAAAGAATCTAAAAAAAAAAGATACACAGACCAATCACAACGCATGGATCTTAACTATGTCCTGATTCAGACCAACCGTAAAAAACAAATGAGAATCATTGATGAGAAAACAAAAATCTGAATGGGTATTTGACAATATTAAAGAATTCTTAAGTTTTTTTATGTGATTATTAAAATTGTAGGTTGTTCTTTTTTATTATTTTAAGACGCCCTTAACTTCTAAAGATATGTAATGAAACGCTTACAGATAAAATGATACAATGTCTGGAATCTGCTTCAAAACAATACAGAATGGGATTAAGTGGATAAGGGTATAGATGAAACAAGATAGGGCATGAGCTCCTAACTGTTGAAACTGGGGGGTAGGTCCATGGAAGTCCCATTATGAAGTCTCCTTTTTTATAAATTTGAAATTTTCTCTAACAGAAAAACCTAAGAAAGGGGAGGGGTTGGGCAGAATCCAAGAGTCCAAGGGCCTTCTAGTTATGACAATGTAGGATTAGATACTAATCCCAAAGTACCTCAAAGCCTTCCATACAGCCACTCTGACGTTCCGCAGGTTTCCTACACTGGATATACCAGTCCAGTGGTCAAGTCCAGTGACAAACATTAACAACTTTCCCACAAAAACCCTGCTGAGCACTTAGAGCTGATGAATTACTTAAGATTATTAGCACAATTTGGCCCAGATAGGTAAAGAGGATGGAGTGATACAGTGGCTAATTGCTAGAAGATGCTTGGCACAAACTAGAAGGAATCACCCTACCTCTGCCTGCCTCTCTGCATACTTGTGATCTCTGTCAAATAAATAAATAAAAATCTTTAAAGATGTATATAAAAGTGTGTAGGGGTGAGGCACCTGGGTGGCTCAACTGGTTAAGTGTCCAACTCTTAACTTCTGCTCAAATCATGACATCAGGGTTGTGAGATCAAGCCCTGTATCCATGCAGTCTGCTTGTCCCTCTCCCTCCCTCTTCTGCCCCTCCTCATACATGCATTCTAATAAATAAAATAAATAAAATCTTTTTTTTAAGTGTGTAGGGGTAAAATGACATGATTTCTGGGATTTGCTTTAAAATTCTTCAACACATTAAAAAGAACAGAAATGAAGCAAATGTAACAAAATCTTGAAAATTACTGAATATAGATTTATGTAGGTTCACTATATTAGCCTCCCTCCTTTTATGAATGTTTGAAATTTCTCATAATAAAAAAAAATTGGGGGCTCCTGGGTGGCTCAGTCATTAAGCGTCTGCCTTTGGCTCAGGTCATGATCCCAGCATCCTGGGATCGAGCCCAACAACGGGCTCCCTGCTCCGAGGGAAGCCTGCTTCTTCCTCTCTCACTTCCTCTGCTTGTATTCCCTCTCTCACTGTCTCTGTGTCAAATAAATAAATAAAAAGTTTTAATTAATTAGTTAATTAATTAAATCGAGGTGCACCTGGGTGGCTCAGTCTGTTAACCATTTGACTCTTGATCTCAGCCCAAGTCTGGATCTTGGCTAGGGGCTTGATCTCAGGGTTGTGAGTTCAAGTTCTACACTGAGCTCCATACTGGGCATGGAGCCTACTTAAAAAAAAAAAAAAAAAGAATGCTAACACCTAGTACAATCAAACTCTTTAGCAATATCTACCAGAGCTGACATATGACCCAGAATTTTATTCCTAGGTATACACCCAAGAGAGGTGAGTGCATACATCCACCAACAGACTTCAAGTATCCATGGCAGCTTTGTCATAGAGCCCAAACTGTTAAGATCCCAAACGTTTGGGGTGCCTGGATGGCTCAGTCACTTAAGCATCTGCTTTCAGCTCAGATGTGATCCCAGGGTCCTGGGATCGAACTCCAGGTTGGGCTCAGCAGGGAGCTTGCTTCTCCCTCTCCCTCCTCTCAGCTCCTGTTCTCTCTCGCTCGCTCTCGCTCTATCTCAAATAAAATCTTAAAAAAGAAAAGATCCTAAATGTCCATCAACAGTAGAATAATTGTGGCACATCCAAACAATAAAACATGACATACTCCTACATACAACATGGATGAATATCCAATACCCAGATACAATGTTGAGCAAAAAACCCCCGAAGAGTGCAGACTGATTCTATTTATATTCTATTACACCAAACTCAAGAATACACAGAACTAATCAATGGAGACAGAAGTCACAATAAGTGGTTACCTGGGCAGCCAGTACCCATGAGGAAGAAACACAAGGAAAGTTTCTGATGTTCTGAAAATATTCTCTATCTTGACCTGATGCATATTGTGATGTGAGCAGCCTTTCCATGACAGTATCCATACATAAAAATTCATTGCGTACTGGGACACCTGGGTGGTTCGGTCAGTTAAGCATCTGACTCCTGATTCTGGCCCAGGTCATGATGTCGGGACTGTGAGACTGAGCTGCTGGGCGTGGAGCCTGCTTAGATTCTCTCTCTCCCTCTCCCCCTCACCCCACTCATGCATACACTCTCTCTTTAAATAAATAAAATCTTTAAAAAAAATTTTTTAAATGAGTCTGCTTCTAGAAGCTTGGCAACAACAGAGGTTTCAAACTTTCTTGAGCTACTGCAGATTGGGACAAGTTCAGTGACCTGAGGAATTATGAGAAAGAAAAAATAATTTTATGTCTTCTGAGAAAGAGATAATTTCTAACTCGTGTATTTATTCCCTTTATGGAACATTAAGCTAAAATTATCTCAATAATGAGCAAACAAATGTGGTAGTAAAAATCAGAATCCTAGGTATCAGTATTTTATAAAAGCTCTGTAACCAATTCTAATGTGCCGCCAAAGTAAGGACCATTCTTCTACCTCAGCGAGCTCAAAGACTCCCAAGGCTTCCTCTTTTCATTTCAGTAGAACTGTGAGACAAGGTAGTAAGAACAGAAGCTTGAAAAGAAGGTAGAGCAGAGAGGACGGACAGAGTTACCTCTTTGAGAAGAGGAGGGATCTAGGGCAAGGGAGGAAAAATGGAGGTCAGTCCAAATGGAACTAAGAACAAAGCTGTAGGAGAATGAATTTCATAATTCCTATTTTAGTTCTAGCTTCACTACCAGCTGGCTATGGGTATAACTTTAGGCAAACTGCTTCATCTCTCCAGGCCTCCCTATGATTTCGTACAGTTTTTAAACAAAGTCTGGAGAGGAGAGTGAGAGGAATCAAGTAAGAACAGGCCCCTTTGGAAGATGGTGGGATTGCCTCTAACATAGACAGCACTTACCATCCTATATTGTAATTATCTACTTGTTTATCTCCCCCCACCAAACTGTGAGCTCTTAAAAGGCCAAATCTAAGCACATGCATAGAACTCAGCACACAGGAATAGTTCAGGAACTACTCAACAGCTAAATAGTTGAACACTACAAGAAGTGCCTATATTTATGCTCTTATAAGCACAGGTGTACTTACATAAGGAAGAACAATTCATCTCCCACATGTAACACTGAAAAATAACATCGAATATTATTTTCTTTATTAACACCAACTAAAGGAAGTCCAGATTCTAGAATGCCCGGAATCATCAGAAAAGCTCCCCTGAGATGTCCTGCCAGAGACCTCAAAAGCCCATGCTTCTTCCTCCCTAAAAAATATGTCTCCTAACACTAATACCTAATGCTTATACCTTATTTCATAGTTCAAGGCACTTTCATTCCCAAATAATTCTCACAACTCTATGACGTGGTATTATCAAATCCATTTTATACGTGAGGAAACAGGTTCATATTTTAAATAATTTGCTAACCTAAGGCAAGCTGAAAGCTTCTAAAGGAAGGCTTTCATAGGCAGCCCCTGTCTTCACTGCCCAGAATGAGAAACAGGAACATCACCAATTCCACTTCCCCAGTCTCCCCCAAAAATCAGTCAGTCTATTATCAGCTTTGCTTTATTAAGCTAACTACCTCTTAAGTTTTCCTTATCCCCATGAGAATCAGTTATAGATTGTTTTTATTTTTGAGAGAGAGAGGGGGGGGGGAGAGAATCTTAAGCAGTCTCCACCACCAGTATGGAGCCCCACCAGGAATTTGATCTTACAACCCTGATGTCATGACCTGAACAGAAATCAAGAATCAGACACTTCATCAACTGAGTAACCCAAGGGCCACTACAGATTACTTATATTGTGTTTTATGCAAAAAAACAAGGCCAGCCCAGGGAGAAAAATCCCAAGACTACAAAACAGCCACACTTTGTCAAAAGCTGCTAGCTAACCTCCCTGTGTATAAAGCTAAAGAAATCAGAGCAAAATTTGCTCCAATGGGAAGCTCTAAGCCCTGCTGACCAGGGAGCCCTGCCGCACTGCGGGTATGCGCCAGCCATGCACAGCTGATTCAGTTGTACTTGCTCCAGTATTTTCTCACTAACTTGGACTGTTACGTTTTTTCCGTACCACTGTGAATTCTCACAGAGCACAGGTCACATCTTCCAGTTAGGAAGGTCCTGCTTCTCTAAATGAGCACATAGTACCCAAAATCAGACCACTAAACATGTTTTTGTGCCCCAGTAATTGACATAAACTGTCTTTCCCAAAATTAAAAATTAAACTATTTTAAGTATTTAACAGGCTGACATTTTTCTCTTTTTTATGATTTTATTTATTTATTTGACAGAGAGAGATCACAAGTAGGCAGAGAGGCAGGCAGAGACAGAGGGGGAAGCAGGCTCCCTGCCAAGCAGGGAGCCCGATGCGGGGCTCGATCCCAGGGCCCTGAGATCATGACCTGAGCAGAAGGCAGAGGCTTAACCCACTGAGCCACCCAGGCGCCCAACAGACTGACATTTTTCAAAAGAACAACACATATAGAATCTAGATTCTCTAAGAAGCAAAGATCAAAGGACACTTAGCACTACCATAATGCCAGGCACACATTTTAGAGGCGCTGAATAAAAATACGCTAAATAAATGATAACTTAGGGGTGCCTGGGTGGCTCAGTGGGTTAAAGCCTCTGCCTTCGGCTTGGGTCATGATTCCGGGGTCCTGGGATTGAGCCCCGCCTCGGGCTCTCTGCTCAGCAGGGAGCCTGCTTCCTCCTCTGCCTCTCTGCCTACTTGTGATCTCTGTCAAATAATAAATAAAAATCTTTTAAAAAAATAAATAAATGATAACTTAAAGCCCATTAAATATCACTTAAGACAGAATAAAATAACTAAGGAATGGGGCGCCTGGTTGGCTCAGCAGGTTAGAGCCTCTGCATTCCGCTCAGGTCATGATCCCAGGGTCCTGGGATCGAGCCCCGCATCGGGCTCTCTACTCAGCAGGAAGCCTGCTTCCTCCCTCTCTCCGCCTGCCTCTCTGCCTACTTGTGATCTCTGTCAAATAAATAAATAAAATCTTTAAAAATAAATAAATAAATAAAATAAAATAACTAAGGACCAAGAAAGATGGGCACAGAACGCCAAGTTAACTGGAAAAATAGCAAATCAGATTCTAAGGCAGCTCCACCCAAGGTCATGCTTGGGGTCCCACAAGGGATCGCTCTAAATTTAAGCACCACATCACGTCTTCACAGAGACATACAGCCCCAGTGCGTGCATGGGGGGGAGGCGGCAGGCATACAGACAGGTTCTCTCACCTAGAGGAGCATCTCAATCAGCAACAGCTCTCCCCCTCCCCCCAGTCACTCCCCACTCACGTGCCCTGAGGCCCAGCCACAGGACTAGAGAGTTAAGCCAGACAGAGCTAAACACGGGAGGAAATTAGCATGCCACCTGACACTTCTCTGGCACAGCCTAAACTGATTAATTTAAGTTACAAACATGACCAAAGATTCCACTATGCTGGTGAAACTACTCTTATTCTGCAAACTAAAAATAGCTTATTTATCAAACAGGAGCATTCCTCAAGTGCTTTTGCCCTGTCACCCACGCAAAGCTCCATTTCCTCAAATCCCTTACCTAGAGTGTTTTCTCGGAGCCCCATCTGCCCACCTCTCCACCTGCCCCACTTCTCACCCTAATCCCCTGCACAGAGCAAGAGACCTAAACTCCTTCACCTGAGCTCAAGCTTCTAAAGTTTGTTTCCAGTTACAAGCATGTACAAAGCTTTGAGGCTACTGCCTTGTGTTAAGCCCCAACCAGATGGGCTCTGCTGCGGCAAATAATGAAAAGCAAAGAAAAAATGAAGGACAAGACAGGGCATGAGCAGGAAGTCAGCTAAAAGCTTTTCATTCAGGCAGGACTGGAGGGAACCCCACCCACTGGGAAGGAGAAAGCATGAGGTGAATGGTTTCCAGTATAGAGCCGGACTGTATCTGGCTTGAGGTCCTTCCAACACAACCATCAAGCCTGCTCTGGGTACAGACTCATCCCCAAGGAGCTCTGAGTACCCTACAAGAATCATTAAGCTGTCCTCGGGTTGATGTGACATTTTTAGGGGAAACGAACTCTATAATTTAAGCTGAACTAAGCCAAGCTTAAGCCACAGATTTTCTAGAGCCGGTGGAGGGGCTCAAATCATTTCGCTAGGAAATGGGAGCTCAGACAGTCTGAAGCTAGAAATCCTGTCCTCAGTAGCTCTCCCTCCTGCTGCGCCCTGAGGTAGCTGGCACGCCTATTCCAAAGGTGGAAACTAACTGTGGACTTTGAACTTCCTTATAGCCCCTTGTTCTTTGCAATAGCATCAGAAGAATGCCACAGTACTATGCCACCCTGCATGGTCTGAACAAAGCATTGGCTAGTCAAGAACAGTTACTTGGGATAAACATTAATATACTCCCCACGGATCCAACTCCGAAGTCTTGTTTCACTCCTGGTTTAACCTTTTACATTCTCTATTAAAACAAAAAACAAAAACAAAACTGCCTTATCTATAAAACCCACACTCTCAGAAACATTCCTACTGGGGGGGGGGGGATTTAGACACCCTCCCCACCCCCAATACACTATGGTAAAGTTCCTATACAGAATCTATGCCGTGCGTCAGAGCAAACTCTAAGTTGTGGCCCTTCAGAGACCAGCGTCAGAACCTTCCAGGATTCATGAAATCAAAGAATATCAGCGCTAAAAAGATCTTTGAGGATCAATTACCCAGCCTTTCATTTTAAAGAAGGGGGAAATAAGGTTCGAAGAGAGGAAAATGGAGGCTTGTAGCAAAACCGGACCTAAAAGCTAGGTGTCCAGCATCCCAACTTAAACCTCTTAAGCCACCCCCCTACCTCTTCCTAAGACTGAGTTTATGGGAGTCAAGTGGCTAAGGGAGGGAAAAGCAAGCAAGTCTATGGCTCTAATCAAAGAGAACAGCTCCGTGAACTCTCCTCTCCTCTGCTGCTTTGTGGTGAGATTCAGGGCCAGTTTCTGCTCCTCTACACACCTTAATTTCAAGAGCTTGTCTCTTAAACATTACGTAATTTTTATTAAGAAGCAAGATATAATAAATTCCCACCTACACCTTCCCTGGGCCTCCCAATCACTGACCAGGCAAAGTCAAAAACAACCAAACACTACAATGGAAGGGCTACAAGAACCCCGAAGCAGAACAGGAACAGCCCTTAAGGGAGGGGACACATTTAAAAAGATCACTCAACTGGGTGACCCTACTGAAGGGAACTACATTACCAGACTTCATATTCTAGTACCCAGTCTCTGGGCCTTGGAGAAATTTTGATTCTCTCAATCTTGGTTTCTTTAACAGTAACATAAAAAAATAGACTTTCATTCATTCGAAGTCCCTTTCAAGTTCTAGAAGGCTCCACCTCTGTCCCAGAGGCCCCTGCCAAAGAAAGACTGTAACCACAGTAATACCCAAGAGGCAAGGTACAAGTCTTAAGCTGGGCCACCAGCCTGGAGATGGACCCTGCAGAGGCTTCGAAGCTAGCCTTCCCACAACCTGACAGTAAACATCAAGGGCGCCACTAAAATTCAACATGGCGGAACAGTGCATACTTTCAACAGTGTGCCCACTAGAATGTTGGCTGTGACGCCTCTGAGGATCTGGTTTGACCATCTACAGACGGTTTAAATTTGCCCCTGATGATTGCTTCCAGCCCCTCCAGTGAAATCAAACTGAGTATTTATTGTCTACCACTAAATATATTAAATACTTTCCCAATATCCTCATTCTCTATGTTTCCTTTGATTAGTAGTTACATGTTAAAGATCTATGAAAAAATGTAAAACTCTTAATCACAAGTAAATAACTAGAAATTTCAATGAACAGAAAACAAAACAAGACAAAACGTCTGCGCGTCAGCAGGCTTTGTCCTACAGCATCTCCGTCCCACAGCCAAGCCAGCATTCCCCTTCCAGAGACCTCGCCTTCCCAGGGATAGGGCTGGTGCTGAAAACGCCAAATAATGTAAGCAAAGAGGACCAGTTTGGTTTTCTGCTGGCTCATCAACAAAACATCTTAATACAAAGGCTACAGTGTACCATAAATTAAAGCCAACAACTGAATCAATGCGAAAGGAAATGCAAGCTCAATGTAAATTATGAAAAGTAACGAATCTTAAGTAAACAAGTACTTGCCTGCCCACCCACTTAGCCTTGGATAAAGACGATTTCTATCAACAAGATTACAAACATGGATGTATGGATATGGAATTACTTAATTACAAGATTACAGACATGGATGGATGTATGGATATGGAATTACTTGTTAAAAATGCAGATTCCCTGGGACCATCCTCGAATATTCTAATTGGATCTGTTGTAAAGCCCATAGATTAGCATTTGTATTCTGATACAGAAGGTCCAAAGACTGCTTTTTCAAATACTGTGTGGAAGAATGACATTGTTAGCTCTCCTGGACACCTAAATGTACTTTTTCTGGGAGGTGTAACCTACACTGTGTGTTCCGAGGACATCTAAGTGATTTTCAACAGTACGAGACCTACTCCCTCCCATTCTGAGAATCAATATGGGCTGATTTTAAGCACTTTAATAAGGTAATCCCCCTTCCACCTCCTAAAGCAACTTCTGAAGCCAATGCCACCTCCACTCTTCATACTAAAGACCCTTCTAAAGGGTTACTGAGACACACCATTTGGGCTCCTTTTCTTGAATGGTCACTCACTGGCTTCATTTTCGACTGTGTGTTACTTCTCAGAAAAATCTTCCATTCCATCCTATCTAAAGTGAGATCCTCTCTAAAAATAAGCATCCCTTCTCTAACTTGGTCCTTGCTTCTTCTGTTTTATTTCTCTTTGTGGTACTTAGCATTACCAGAGATTCATTGTATTTTACATTTATTTACACTCTCCCTTACTAAATCATAAGCTCTACTAGAAAAAGGGCTTTCCCACGACCACCACTGTATTCCCAGCACCCTGAATGGTACCTGACATAGAGTAGATGCTCAATAAATGTTTACAGATGAATAAAACACCATTTCAGAAATCAAAATAAGTTACTGGTCTTTCAAACCATTCAGTTTGCCTTCCATAAGCACTGCCAGCAGTGGTACCCTTTAAATGGATACCTTGCTCAAGAAGCTGAATCTGGTGCCAGCCCAGAAGGGCATCCTGCCACACGATTTTCACCACCCAATGGTAATGTGAGATTTTTTTCCCCCCAACTGAACTGCAACAGAGGTTTAAAGGTCCAGCCTACAGATGTTTCCAAATGACTTATATTCCATAGGAATGACTTGGCTTCTACTATGTGAGAAGTCAAATGCAATGTTGGCAAACACCAGTGTGAGAGATGCATGTTTCAACAAAAGCAGAACATGGTATGTTGGCAGCCAAACATACTTCACCCGATTCTGCATGAGGTTAGCCAAACACTTGCTGTCAAGACGCGACTATCTCTCACCACACACATTTGCCTCTTCTTTCGTTTAAGGGCCATAATGACTTATTAAAGACAGACTATACCAAGTGGTTCATATACATTACCATAATCCTTAGAACAATCCTACAAAATAGGTATTATTATCCCCATTTTATATATTAGGAACTTGAAGTTCCAAGGAGTTAAATAATTTAAAACTAATGAAAAAGTAGCAGCGGGGGGGGGGGGGGGGGGGGGGGGGGGGGGGGGGGGGGGGGGGGGGGGGGGGGGGGGGGGGGGGGGGGGCGGGGGCTGGGTGGCTCAGTGGGTTAAGTGTCTTGTCTTTGGCTCAGGTCGAGTCCAGGGTCCTGGGATCAAGCCCTGTGTCTGGCTCCCTGCTTAGCAGAGAGTCTGCTTCTCCCCCACCCTTCTCTCTCTGCCCCCCATTCATGCTCTCTTGCTTGCTCACTCACTCTCTCCCACCACCAAATAAATAAAAGTATTTAAAATAATAAAATAAAATAGTAGCAGGTTAGGTTCTGAATTCAAGTCTACTTGACTTTAAATTCTTGCTTTTTTCATTTTAACACTTTCATCCCTCAGACTCCCCCCATCGTCTCCCATCCCCTGCACTAAGCCTGGCATATAGAACACATTTGATAAAAGTTTGCTGAATTCTTGAGAGTTAAATGGGACATTTTAACTCAAAGTCAAGCATCTGCCTAAGATCAAATTCTTCAGTCCAACTTTGGTTAAAAAAAAAAAAGAATCATGTTCATTCAACTCCCTTTGAATAAGTAATGGAAAACATAGTTTTTTCAGTTATTCTAAAATGGAACCTATCAAAACATAGTTCATTACTATGGAAATCTGGATATAAAGCAAGTAAAATCATAAAAGCGATGTCGTTTAGTACATTCGGAGGCAGACATGAAGTAAAATCTGAGTTCAAGTTTCAGCTGTTTCAGCTATAAAATAGTGATAAATGCTCTTGCCTCCCCACCCAACAGTAGTGCCCTAAAATTTAAGTGTGATAATGTTTATAAAAACACTTCATAAACTGTAAGGTGTTACACAGAGATAATTATTACTGTGATCTGAACCTTGACAGCAGAATAAAAATCTGATATGACTCAACCTATAAGGCTAGCGTTAAAGTTCTACCACATGTGGAAGCAATGTAAGAGGTAAATGTCCTAAACTCCAACTAGTCCTAAACTTTCCTAAAGAAAGGAAGGAAGTGGGGCGCCTGGGTGGCTCAGTGGGTTAAAGCCTCTGCCTACGGCTCAGGTCCTGATCCCAGAGTCCTGGGATCAAGCCCCGCACGGGGCTCTCTGCTCAGCAGGGAGCCTGCTTCCCCCTCTCTCTCTCTGCCTGTCTCTCTGCCTACTTGTGGTCTTTCTCTCTCTCTGTCAAGTAAATAAATAAAATCTTTTTTTTTTTTAAAGGAAGGATGTGACCTAGAGAGTACTATGTTAAGTGATATAAGTCAGATAAAGACAAATACCATGTGATTTCACTTACATATGGAATAAAAAAAAAAAAACAACAAAAAGAGAAACTGACTGGTAAATACAAACAATAAACTAGGGGTTGCCAGAGGGGACAGGGTGGAGAAATAGGTGAATTTATAAAATAAATAAATTTCCAGTTATAAAATAAATCACAGGGATAAAAAATACAGCATAGGGAATATAGTAAAAAAGAAAAAAAAAAAGGAAAGGATGTGAAGTCCTACTTCTCCAGCTATACCATTAAGTCTCTCAATGGAAAAGAACTGGGACATAAACATCAATACATTGTTTTTGTTTTGAGAAGGACTATGAATGATCTCACCATAATGTACAGAGGGGAGAGGGATGAGAAGCCTGGGTTCCTCTATATCCAAATAAGTCCTTCCTTTCATGCTAAGGCATTTATCTATTCAGATAAATCAGATTTCAGAGTGATTAATCAGAATGATTAAAACAAGAGTCTAGATGATTCCTTCCAGCTTATAAAAGCGATGACTCTTAGGGGCAGCCAATAAACACTATCACAGCATAAGTCTATATACTGGCTTAGTCCTCCATTAGCTAAAGAGAAAATAAGCAGAATACAGAAAATTTTTTCAATAATCTTAAATATCTTAATCCTAAATAAAAGACTATATAGCTTTAGTCCTAGTTAGTGTCATAAAGTGCATTTATCAATGACATGGCTGAGATTGGTTAAAAAATGATAAAATACTTCTTAAACCAGTGGGGTTTGGTAGGTGAGACAGAGAGTTAATTAGTTAAGGAGCTATCTGGATTGTATGTGGTTGTAGTTTTTTTAAAGATTTATTTCTTTTGGAGGTGGGGGAGGGGCAGAGGGAGAAAGAGAGTCTCAAGCAGATGCACAGCCCAAAGGGGGCTCAGTATCAAGACCCTGAGATCAGGACCTGAGCCAGAACCAAGAGTCAGAAGCTTAACCAACTGTGCCCCCCAGAGGCCCCCAGACGGCTGTCTTTTAAATAATGATCAAGATAAGAAAATCTCACCCTTAGGCTCACATTCTCTTATTTTTGGCCCTCAAACATAAAAGTAACCACTGTCTTATCAAAATCTAAATTATAAAGATAACAATGAGATTTGGAATCTTGCAAACTTGCAATTTTAACATGGGCATAGCCTTTCTCAGTTTCAACACTTCCCCCAATCCATCTCTCAACAACAGAATCCTCCAACTACTCAGCACCTACTAGGGATACAAATCCCACCCCATCAAACTGTCCCAAGGAAGTAAGACCCCTTAAAAGAATTTTATTCCCTAGCTCATTGATTTTCTGCATCTGTTTCTATATCTACATACAAACCATGTGCCAGAATCACAATTTTACATCTGCAAGTGATCAAGGCTGTTAGAATTTCAAAGAATACAATGCACTTCATAGCAATAAGTATTAGTTGATTCACAGATTCAGAATACGAGGCACTAATGCACAAATAAGATTTCTGAGGAGCACTCATTACAGCTGAAAACTGAAGCCTAAATTCCTATCTGTCATTTGAGGCCCTGGCATGCCAGTCATTATCTTTTCCTTTTCCCTGGACAGACTGATCTACTCATTATTTCCTGAGGACAAATTCCTTCATGTTATACCTTTGCCTGGACATCTCCCTGCCCAGAATGGCCATCACCTCCTCCTCCATCTCATCAAATCTGTTCAAGAAACAATTCAATGCCATGTCCTCTTCGGTGGAATACTCCCATACGCTACTCATTCTTCCCTTTTTGAGCACCTACTGCTGTCTAGCATATAAGCATATACTACCATGATAGAGGTATTATTCTCTTATAATACACTCGTGTGTGTGTGTGTGTGTGTGTGTGTGTGTGTGTGTTTAAAAGATTTTATTTGAGAGAGAGAGGGAGCATGAGTGGGGGTAGGCAGAGGGAGAAGGAGAAGCAGACTCCCCACTGAGCAGGGTGCCCAACGCGGGGCTCAATCCCAAGACCCTAGGATCACAGACTGAGCTGAAAGCAGACGCTTAACCATCTGGGCCACCCAGGCGCCCCTTCTTGTGTGTTTATACCACATCACTTCAACTACTATGCAAAAGTCCTCCAGGTTAGTATACACTTGTCATTCCTTTATACTCCCACCAGTACGATGTTACAAATGTAATAGTTATTCAGGAAAGATCCCTTTAAGGAAAAAGAGTATTTCCTCTCATTTAATACTGTGAAGTTCCCCATAAGAGCATGAATACCATTTTTCTACTTCTTTATCTCCTGCAAACACCTAAAAGACATTAAATGCACTGAAATAAATGCTCAATTATAGTCTTCTGGCACATGCTTCCAATTACATCTTCAATTAAGTCAACAAACACTCATTAAGTACCTACTATGAGCCACGCACTAGGCTAGACATTCTCATTTTCAATTTGTCATGTTCATGGACATGCTGAAAGGTCCAACACTTGACCATAATAAGCTAAAGAAGCCCTGAACCTCCTCCCCTGCAATCAGATGACCTCATTTTATTGACCAATGAAATCCAACCAGTTGCAGCTACCTGCAGGGTACCACACAAACTTGTGGTCTTTTTTCTGTCAGAGACTACACAGAGCACTTCACTGCTCAATTTTAGGTCAATCTCCCAACAATTACTGTTCTTCAAGAGAATATTTCTCAAACTACAACTATGAAAGACAATCTTGAGATATCTGGAAACATCAGAATATGAACTGATGTTATATATTAGAAACATACTTCTGTCAGGTGTGATGACGGCTTAGTGGTTATGTAGTAGAGTATCCTTATTCTAGGGAGTAAATATCTGCAGTTATCAAATAGTTAAGAAAAAATATTTGTATATACAAACATGTATTACATAAGTACAATAAGGCAAACAGTTAACAATTACTGAATCCAGCTAAAAAGTATAAGTATTTTTTAGATTATTAGCTTTTTCTATAAATTCAAAATTTTTCATAAGAAGGTAGTGAGGAGGGGCACCTGGGTGGCTCAGTGGCTTAAAGCCTCTGCTTTTGGCTCAGATCATGATCCCAGGGTCCTGGGATCGAGCCCCCCATCAGGCTCTCTGCTCAGCAGGGAGCCTGCTTCCTCCTCTCTCTCTCTCCCTGCTTCTCTGCCTACTTGTGATCTCCCTCTGTCAAATAAATAAATAAAATCTTTTTTTTTTTTTAAAGGTAGTGAGGGAAAATGTTCCTCTTAAAGAACCCTGCTTCTAGAAAGCAGCTATTCAGTACAACATGTGCAGACCCAATCCTTCAGCCTCACCCTCCTGGGGAGACAGTCTGTGATGGGAAACGAAACCACAGAATCACAGTAACAATATACATATATTAATAGGGCTTTCTAAATAAGCTCACGAGTACTATTCTGAAAATACGATGTTTTTTATTGCTATTGTTACTTAAGCAGATGTTAAGAACTATAATCACATGGGACGCCTGGGTGGCTCAGTTGGTTGGACGACTGCCTTCGGCTCAGGTCACGATCCCGGAGTTCCGGGATCGAGTCCCGCATCAGGCTCCCAGCTCCACGGGGAGTCTGCTTCTCCCTGACCTTCTCCTCGCTCATGCTCTCTCACTGCCTCTCTCTCAAATAAATAAATAAAATCTTTAAAAAAAAAAAAAAAAAAAAGAACTATAATCACAACCACCAATGTAATAACCGACTCAGAAAAGGACCATTAGTGAAAGCTAAAACCACTGGGTAGGAGAAAAAGATATTCACAATGTCTCAAAGTCACCCCCCTGATTACTTACAAAGGGGAGGTAAGTACCTTTTAATGAAGAGGTCATATTTACCAGCAACAATAATGAAGCAGAGTAACATTATGTGCCTTCCAATATGATACAAAGGGAACCTCAGGGCATCGTCTATGTACTATTTCTTACCAAAACGTGCACCCTGCATGTCAGCATGAGAAAACAATCAGACAAATCCAACTTATGGGACATTTTAATTGGCCTGGACTCTTCAAAAGACACAAAGTGTTATTAAAGACACACACCAAAGTTAAGAGTATAGATTTTCTAGATCAGGGTCTTCAAACTAAACTTTTACCAGAGTACAGCCAAGCCTATTCATTTACATATTGTCTATGGGTGCTTTTCTCTTCAAGAGATAGTAGGCCCACAAAGCTAAAAAGATTTACTATCTGGTCCATCATAAAAAAAAGTTTGCCAACCCCCACTCTAGATTAAAATGGACATGAGGGCTCCGTAGCTCAGGGGTTAGAGCACTGGTCTCGTAAAATGGACATGAGGACCAAATGTAACAAGAAATCCTTGAAGTGGAGGAGGGGGGTCAAGAGGGTGGAGAAGTAGCCGACTGAAATGACGTCAGTCCCAGGAGTTCAGCTAGATAGTTATCAAACCATTCCGAACACCTACAAACTCAACAGGAGATAGAAGAACAGCAATTGTAGGAACAGAAAATTGACCACTTTCTGAAAGGACATGTGGAGAAGTGAATCCGAAGTGACGGGAAGATCGACCACGGTGTGTGTTGGTGGTGGGGGGGACTGCCTCCTGGCAAGCGGTAAAACAGCAGAGCACAAAATCAGAACTTTTAGAAGTCTGCTCCACTGGGGGACATCGCTCCAGAGGCTAAGTGGGGGTGGAGCCTTCACAAGGACAGTGTGGTCTCAGGTCCTGCAGGGTCACAGAAAGATCAGGGCTGTCTGAGGGTGACAGAGCCGCCAGGTATTGGAGCGCGGAAGCCAGCGGCAGAGACAGAGCCGAGGAGTGAACTTTCAGATCGGGGTTACCTTAAACCGTGATCCAAGGCACAGTCATACCACTGCTCTTCGACCAGGGACCCCACAAGTGGCAGATCCTGAGAGGCCCCCTTCTTCCTCCTCCAGGAGGAGTGGCGCAGCAACATGCAGCAGGAATCTGCTGGGCTTGGAGACTTTCAATGGGGCTGTGCGCCAGAGATGGAAATGCTTGCTCGCAGTCCAGGTGAGCACAGAGTGCAGCCAGAGGCCAGAGAGGGAGGGATTGACTGCTTTTTTCTGAAGGTGCACTGAGGAGTAGGGCCCTGAGCTCTCAGCTCCTCTAGGCTGGATACTGGGACGCCATCATCTTCATTTCCAGCCTTCAAAGCTCTATGGAAAGTGTCCAGGGAACAAAAGCTGCCTAGAGCAAACCCAAGCAGATTACTTGGTCTGGCCCCTGGCAAGGGTTGTGCAATTCCACCTCAGGCAAAGACACTTGAGAATCACTGCCACAGGCCCCTCCCCCAGAAGGTCAGCAAGAACATCCAGCCAAGATCAAGATCACCAATCAAGGAGAACAGGGGAACTCCAGAGCTAGGATAAAATGACAAGGTGGGGGGCACCTGGGTGGCTCAGTGGGTTGAGCCTCTGCCTTCGGCTCAGGTCATGATCCCAGAGTCCTGGGATCGAGCCCTGCATTGGGCTCTCTGCTCAGCGGGGAGCCTGCTTCCTCCTCTCTCTCTCTGCCTGCCTCTCTGCCTACTTGTGATCTCTCCCTCTCTGTCAAATAAATAAATAAAATCTTAAAAAAATAAAATAAAATGACAAGGTGGAAAAACTCACCACAAAAAAAAGGAACAAAAGCCAGTACCAATGGCTAGGGACCTAATCAATACTGACATTGGTAATATGTCAGATCTAGAGTTTAGAACAACAATTCTCAAGGTGTTAGCTGGGCTCAAAAAAGGCATGGAAGATATTAGAGAAATGCTGTCTGGAGAAATAAAAGCCCTTTCCGGAGAAATAAAAGAATTAAAATCTAATGAAGTTGAAATTTAAAAAGCTATTAATGAGGTGCAATAAAAAATGGAGGCTCTTACTGCTAGGATAAATAAGGCAGAAGAGAGAATGAGTGATATAGAAGACCAAATGACGGAGAATAAAGAAGCTGAGCAAAAGACAGACGAACAGCTACTGGACCATGAGGGGAGAATGAGAGATAAGTGATACCATAAGATGAAACAATATTAGAATAATCAGGATTTCAGAAAGAAGAAAGAGAGAGGGGGGCAAAAGGTATATTGGAGCAAATTACAGTAGAGAATTTCCCTAATATGGCAAAGGGAACAAGCATCAAAATGCATGAGGCACAGAGAACTCCCCTCAAAATCAATAAAAATAGGTCCACACCCCATCATCTAATAGTAAAACTTACAAGTCTTAATGACAAAGAGAAAATCATGAGAGTAGCTCGGGACAAGAAGTCTGTAACATACAATGGTAGAAATATTAGACTGGCAGCAGACTTATCCACAGAGACCTGGCAGGCCAGAAAGAACTGGCATGATATATTCAGAACACTAAATGGAAAAATATGTAGTCAAGAATACTATATCCAGCTAGGCTATCATTAAAAATGGAAGGAGAGATAAAAAGCTTCCAGGACAAACAAAAATTAAAAGAATTTGCAAACACCAAACCAGCCCTACAGGAAATACTGAGAGGGGTCCTCTAAGCAAAGAGAGAGTCTAAAAGTAGTAGACCAGGAAGGTACAGAGACAATATACAGTAACAGTCACCTTACAGGCAATACAATGACGCTAAATTCATATCTTGCAATAGTCAGCCTGAATGTAAATGGACTAAATGCATCAATCAAAAGACAAAGGGGGGCCGGGACGCCTGGGTGGCTCAGTTGGTTGGACGACTGCTTTCGGCTCAGGTCATAATCCCAGAGACCCGGGATCGAGTCCCACATCAGGCTCCCAGCTCCATGGGGAGTCTGCTTCTCCCTCTTTCTCCTCGCTCATGCTGTCTCACTGCCTCTCTCTCAAATAAATAAAATCTTTAAAAAAAAAAAAAAAAGACAAAGGGTATCAGAATGGATAAAAAAAATAAGACTCATCAATATGCTATCTACAAGAAACTCATTTTAGACCCAAAGACACTTCCAGATTTAAAGTGAGGGGGTGAAAAACAATTTACCATGCTAATGGACATCAAAAGAGAGTTGGGGTGACAATCCTTGTATCAGATCAATTAGATTTTAAGCCAAAGACTATAAGAGATGAGGAAGGACACTATATCATACTTAAAGGGTCTTTCCAACAAGAAGCTCTAACAATTTTAAGTATCTCTGCCCCTAACATGGCCAACTATATAAACCAATTAATAATAAAATCAAAGAAAGACATCAACAATAATACAATAATAGTAGGGGATTTTAACACCCCCCTCACTAAAATGGACAGATCATCCAAGCAAAAGATCAACAAGGAAATAAAGGCCTTAAATGACATACTGGACCAGATGGACATCACAGATATATTCAGAACATTCCATCCCAAAGCAACAGAGTACACATTCTTTTCTAGTGCACATGGAACATTCTCCAGAATAGATCACATCCTGGTCACAAATCAGGTGTCAACCCATACCAAAAGACTGGGATCATTCCCTGCGTATTTTCAGACCACAATGCTCTGAAGCTAGAACTCAATCACAAGAGGAAAGTTGGAAAGAACCCAATACATGGAGGCTAAAGAGCATCCTACTAAAGAATGAATGGGTCAACCAGGAAATTAAAGAACAATTAAAAAAATTCATGAAAACACAACTGTTCAAAATCTGTGGGACACAGCAAAGGCGGTCCTGAGAGTAAAGTACACAGCAATACAAGATTTTCTCAAGAAACAAGAAGGTCTCAAGTACACAACCTAACCCTACACCTAAAGGAGCTGGAGAAAGAACAACAAAGAAAGCCTGAACCCAGCAGGAGATGAGAAATAATAAAGATCAGAGCAGAAATCAATGAAACAGAAACCAAAAGAACGGTAGTACAAATCAACAAAAGAGCTGGTTCTTTGAAAGAATGAATAAAATTGATAAACCCCTGGCCAGACTTATCAAAAAGAAGAGAAAGGACCCAAATAAATAAAATCATGGAGGAAAGAGGAGAGATCACAACCAACACCAAAGAAATACAAACAATTTTAAGAACATATTATGACCAACTATATGCCAGCAAATTTGACAATCTGGAAGAAATGAATGCATTCCTAGAGACATATAAACCACCAAAACTGAACCAAGAAGAAATAGAAAACCTGAACAGACCCATAACTAGTAAGGAGATTGAAACAGTCATCAAAAATCTCCCAACAAACAAGAGCCCAGGGCCAGCTTCCCAGGGGAATTCTACCAAATGTTTAAAGAAGAATTAATACCCAGTCTCCTGAAACTGTTCCAAAAAATAGAAATGGAAGGAAAACTTCCAAACTCATTTCATGAGGCCAGCATTACCTTGATCCCAAAACCTGACAAAGACCCCATCAACAAGGAGAATTACAGGGGCGCCTGGGTGGCTCAATGGGTTAAAGCCTCTGCCTTTGACTCAGGTTATGTTCCCAAGGTCCTGGGATGGAGCCCTGTATCAGGCTCTCTGCTCAGCGGGGAGCCTGCTTCTCCCTCTCTCTCTGCCTGCCTCTCTGCCTACCTGTGATCTCTGTCAAATAAATAAATAAAATCTTAAAAAAAAAAAAAAGAGAATTACAGACCAATAACCTTGATGAACACAGAAAATACTAGCCAACAGGATCCAACAGTACATTAAAAGGATTATTCACCATGACCAAGTGGGATTTATTCCTGGGCTGCAAGGCTGGTTTAACATCTGCAAATCAATCAATGTCATACAATACATTAAAAAAAGAAAGAACAAAAAAAGAAAAGAAAAGAAAGAACAAGAGCCATATGATTCTCTCAGTAGATGCTGAAAAAGCATTTGACAAAGTACAGCATCCTTTCTTGATCAAAACTCTTCAAAGTGTAGGGATAGGGGGTACATACCTCAATATCATCAAAGTCATCTATGAAAAACAGTGAATATCATTCTCAATAGGGAAAACCTGAGAGCTTTACCCCTAAGGTCAGGAACATGGCAGGGATGCCCACTATCACCACTGCTATTCAACATAGTACCAGAAGTCCCAGCCTCAGCAATCAGACAACAAAAAGAAATAAAAGGCATCCAAATCAGCAAAGAACAAGTCAAACTCTCACTCTTTGCAGATGATACGATACTTTATGTAGAAAACCCAAGACTCCACTCCAAAACTGCTAGAACTCCTACAGGAATTCAGTAAAGTGTCAGGATATAAAATCAATGCACAGAAATCAGTTGCATTTCTGTACACCAACAGCAAAGCAGAAGAAAGAGAAATTAAGGAGTCAATCCCATTTTCAATTGCACCCAAAATCGTAAGATACCCAGGAATAAACCTAACCAAAGAGGCAAAGAATCTGTACTCAGAAAACTATACAGTACTCATGAAAGAAACTGAGGAATACACAAAGAAATGGAAAAACGTCCCATGCTCATGGATTGGAAGAACAAATATTGTGAAAATGTCTATGATACTGAAAGAAATCTACACATTTAATGCAATCCCTATCAAAATACCATCCACTTTTTTCAAAGAAATGGAACAAATAATCCTAAAATGTATATGGAACAGAAAAGACCCTGAATAGTCAGAGGAATGTTGAAAACTGTAAGCCAAAAGTTGATGGAATCACAATTTCAGACTTCAAGCTCTATTACAAAGCTGTAATCATCAAAACAGTATGGTACTGGCACAAAAACAGACACCAGATCAATGGAACAGAATAGAGAGCCCAGAAATAGACCCTCAACTCTATGGTCAACTAATCTTTGACAAAGCAGGAAAGAATGTCCAATGGTAAAAAGACAGTCTCTTCAACAAATGGTGTTGGGAAAATTGGACAGCCACATGCAGAAAAATGAAACTGGACCATTTCTTTATATCACACACAAAAATAGACTCAAAATGGATGAAAGACCTCAATGTGAGACAAGAATCCATTAAAATCCTTGAGAACACAGGCAGCAACCTCTTCCACCTCAGCCGCAGGAACTTCTTCCTAGAAACATCACCAAAGGTAAGGGAAGCAAGGGCAAAAATGAACTATTGGACTTCATCAAGATCAAAAGCTTCTGCACAGCAAAGGGAACAGTCAACTAAAACCAAAAGACAACTGACAGAATGGGAGAAGATATTTGCAAATGATACATCAGATAAAAGGCTAGTATCCAAAATCTATAAAGAACTTATCAAACTCAACACCCAAAGAACAAATAACCCAATCAAGAAATGGGCAGAGGACAGGAACAGACATTTCTGCAAAGAAGACATCCAGATGGCCAACAGACACATGAAAAGTGTTCAACATCACTCGGCATCAGGGAAATACAAATCAAAACCACAATGAGATACCACCTCGCAGCAGTCAGAATGGCTAAAATTAAAAAGTCAGGAAACGACAGATGTTGGCGAGGATGTGGAGAAAGGGGAACCCTCCTACACCGGTGGTGGGAATGCAAGCTGGTGCAGCCACTCTGGAAAACAGCATGGAGGTTCCTCAAAAAGTTGAAAATAAGAGCTACCCTACAACCCAGCAATCACACTACTGGGTATTTACCCTAAAGATACAAATGTAGTGATCCAAAGGGGCACATGTACCCAAATGTTTATAGCAGCAATGTCCACAATAGCCAAACTATGGGAAGAACCTAGATGTCCATCAGAAGATGAATGGATAAAGAAGATGTGGTATATATATATACAATGTAATACTATACAACCATCAAAAGAAATGAAATCTTGCTATTTCCAACGACATGGATGGAACTAGAGGGTATTATGCTGAGTGAAATAAGTCAATCAGAAAAAGACAATTATCATATGATCTCTCTGATATGAGGAATTTGAGAAGCAGGGTGGGTAGAGAAGGAAAAAATAAAACAAGATGGGATGAGGAGGGAGACAAACCATAAGAGACTCTTAATCTCACAAAACAGACTGAGGGCTGCTGGGGGGTGGAGCAGTATGGAGAGGGTGGCTGGGTTATGGACATTGGGAAGGGTATGTGATATGGTGAGTGCTATGAAATGTGTAAGCCTTAAAATTCACAGACCTGTGCCCCTGGGGCAAACAATACATTATATGTTAATAAAAATAATTTATTTAAAAAAAAAAAAGAAAGAAATCCTTGGAGTCTAAAGGGGAGGGGAAGCAATAAAGCACATTTATGGAACAACTGGGATATCTGAATATGAATATTAGACAATAGTGTATCAAAACTGCAGAATTATTTAGTGGTTACAGGCTATGATATATGCAACTTGCCTTCAAATGTTTCAGAGAAAAATAGACAAACAGAAAAAAGCAATTATGACAAAAAAGTAACAATCATGAATCTAGATTAGTAGTTCTCAAAGTTTTGATCTCAGGACTCCTTTGCACTCTTAAAAATTACTGAAGACCCCAAAGGGCTTTTGTTTATATGAATATAGATTTGCCATATAAAAAATTAAAACTGAGAAAATTTTAAAAGAGATATTAATTTTCAAATTACAATAAACTCATTATATATTACCATAAGTAACATTTTTATGAAAAGTAATTTTCCAAAATCAAAAAAATTAGTAAGAGTGGCACTGGTTTTGCACTTCTGCAAATCTCTTTTAACCTCTGTTGCACTATCACACCTGTTTATACATCACGCTTATAATATGGCATTTTGTTGTATGATAATAAAATAGTAACTTCACATACTATGTACTTGAAAAAAGAGTGCCTTGACAGCCTTTTCAGATGATGAGAGAGACATTCTTCTATAATACTACACCATAACTTGACAAGCAGTAGTTTCTTGCAGGTTAGTTGTAATATGGAATCTGAAGCCATATCCATAGGAACTTTTCATATGCTGTTACATTAAAATCCATTGGTCTTTCTTGCACTTCGAATGGATCTTTTAATAAAATCATACCTTGGGGCACCTGGGTGGCTCAGTGGGTTAAAGCCTCTGCCTTCAGCTCAGGTCATGATCCCACCAGTCCCACATCGGGCTCTCTGCGGGGAGCCTGCTTCTCCCTCTCTCTCTGCCTGCCTCTCTGCCTACTTGTGATATCTATCTGTCAAATAAATAAATAAAATCTTAAAAAAAAAAATCATACCTTGATCATTTCGAGCGTTCTGCTCGAAAATATCGATTTGGGCAGAATGCTCGTGAGAATTGGCCGGAAAACCCCCAGCAAACTCGCTTCCTGCGACACATGTCTGCAGGGTCTCCTCCTGGGCCTGGCCTGGGATCCCGAGTTGTCCCGGGTCCAACCCTGCCAGAAAGCCCTCCGGGAGTCAGGCGCATGCGAGATCAAAGCCTCCTGCTACTCAGCCTCCTGGGATCACCTCCCTGGTGCTGGAAGATGGGGCCTGCTGTGCCCCTAAGCCCAGGCCCTAACCCTTGCTTGGTTTTTCAGTCTTCCTTTCCCAGGGCCCTGTCCCTCGAGGCCTCAACTGGGGGAACCCTGAAACATACCCCATGAGTCCTCCTGCCACCTAAGTAGAAACCGTGCCTTTCGGAGCTGCATAAAACCCTCAGCGCAGGAGACACCTGCACGCCCCCGCCACAAGGCCATCCCCCACCATCAGTGCCACATTGGGCCAAAACCTCAGAGGCTGACGCCCAGCCACAACCCCTCCCTCAAATCTCCCAAATCGATGTCGATTTGGGCAGAACGCTCGTGAGAATTGGCCGGCGCTGGCGGCGATTCGGACCGCACTGTCCCCCGTGGGCTAGAGCGATTTCTCGCTTGGTGCATGTCGCAGCCATCCAGAAAACGCCCCTGCACAGGGGAGCTTTCCCGGAGCAGAGTTGAGGGAGGGGTTGTGGCTGGGCGTCAGCCTCTGACTTTTCCGCCGATGTGGCACAGAATTTGGGGATGGCCTCAGTGGGGGCATGAAGGTTTCTCTCGCTCTGAGGGTTTTCCGCAGCTCCGAAAGGCACGGTTTCCTCCTGGGTGGCAGGTGGACTCATGGGGTGTGACTGTGAGCAGAGAGCCTGATGTGGGGCTCAATCCCAGGACCCTGGGATCATGACCTGAGTCAAAGGCAGAGGCCCAACCCACTGAGCCACCCAGGTGCCCCGAAAGACAGGGTTCTTGATTGAAGAGAAGAAAATAAATTTTCTAGCAAAAGTAACAGCATGCATGAGAGTTCTGTATTAAGAACAAATAAGACAGTATAATCTGACCTATAACAATTGTCCCCAAGGACTTTATCAACTCAAACAACTTTAGTGATGACTTTAAGACTACCTAGTCCAAATCGTTTGCTTTACAGGTGAGGAAACTGAGAATTACATTATATGCCCAAGGTCAAACTATCTGGCTCTAGCAACACTAGGACTAAAACTCAAATTTCCCTAATTCCCAGTCAAATGGTATCTTTCTTATAACCCAAGGCTTCTACAATGCATAAATCCAGGGCTACCTGTAGTACAGCAATTCCCTCGGTCAACATATGCTTTTTTAGGACCCCTAGTTCTCCTATATCATGTAGACATAGGAGGTAGGCAATGAATTTTAGGCAAACAGATCCAAAAACTCAGGGGTGCCTGAATGGCTCAGTCAGTTAAGCATCGCCTTTGGCTCAAGGTCATGATCCAAGGGACCTGGGATCAAGCCTGGAATCAGGCTCTCTGCTCAGCGGGGAGCCTGCTACTCCCTCTCCTTCTGCCTGCACTCAGCCTACTTGTGCTCACTCTCTCTCTCTGTGAAATAAATAATCTTAAAAAAAAAAAAAAAAGAGGGGCATCTGGGTGGCTCAGTGGGTTAAGTGTCTGCCTTCGGCTCGGGCCCTGGGATGGAGCCCCTCATTGGGCTCTCTGCTCAGCTGGGAGCTTAGTTCTCTCTTCTGCCCCTCTCCCCCACTCATGCTCACTCTCTCCCTCCCTCTCTGTCTGAAATAAATAAATAAAATCTTAAAAAAAATTTTTATTTAAAAAAAAAGATCCAAAAACTATAGAAAAAATATCTGCAAATTACTTATCTGATGAGACTAGTATCCAAAATATACAGAAACTCTTATAATTCAACAATAAAAAGACAATTTTTAAAATGGCAAAGGATTTGCATAGGCATTTCTCCAAAGAAATATATACCAATGGCCTTGTAATAAGCACATGAAAAGCAAATGAAATCTTTTTTTTTAAAGATTTTATTTATTTATTTGACACAGAGAGAGAGAGATCACAAGTAAGCAGAGAGGCAGGCAGAGAGGGGGAAGCAGGCTCCCCGCCAAGCAGAGAGCCCGATGTGGCACTCAATTCCAGGACCCTGAGATCATGACCTGAGCCAAAGGCAAAGGGTTAACCCACTGAGCCACCCAGGCACCCCGAAATCTTTTTTATAAAAAAATTCTAAAGATTTATTTTTTAGAACACAAGCAGGGGGAAAAAAAGATTTTATTTAATCCATAAGTAAATTTTATCCATAAATAAATGATTTTATTTATCCATTAATAAATTTTACCCATAAAATAAATATTTATTTATTTTAGCGAGAGTGCGCACAAGCTGGGGCAGAGGAGGGGCAATGGGAGAGGGAGAGAATCCCAAGCAGACTCCTCCTGAGCACAGAGCCCCATACAGGGCTTGATCTCAAAACCCTGAGATCGTGACCTGAGCTGAAATCAAGAGTCAGTCACTTAATGAACTAAGCCACCCAGGCACCCCTGTTGGTTTTATTTAAAAACACACAGAGACACCAAAGTGAACTTCTCACTCATGCCCTTTTGTGTTGGAAAAAGAAAATACCAACACAAGATTAATGCATCGAAGTCTCAATTCATTACTTACTGAACCAGGCATGTGCTATAAAATGAGAATACAGAGAAAATACTCTGTTCTATGATATTCATAGTTCATTATAAGCAGACAAAAGTAAGCAAATAATTTTAACAACGTGGTAAAGGCAGCCAAGTGTTTCACAAGATGTACCATAACAAAAATACAGAAGGAATGGATAGTGAGAGTTAGGAAAGGTTTCACAGAAGAGACCCAAATGAGACTTTAAGAAGGAATAGAATCTGGGACGCCTGGGTGGCTCAGTCGGTTAAGCGGCTGCCTTGGGCTCAGGTCATGATCCCAGCATCCTGGGATCGAGTCCCACATCGGGCTCCTTGCTCGGCAGGGAGCCTGCTTCTCCCTCTGCCTCTGCCTGCCACTCTGTCTGCCTGTGCTCGCTCTCTCTCTCTCCCCCTCTCTCTGACAAATAAATTAAAAAAAAAAAAAAAAAAAAGAAGAAGAAGGAATAGAATCTCTCCAGGCAGATCATGAGGGCAAAACCACTATGAATCAGTCCATGCTAAGCATCACAATGGCATTTAGAAGTAGGACAAATCATTTCTCTGAACTGATCTACAAGAGCTTCACAGTAAAATTCAAGCTAATCTTTGAGAATGAGTAGAACATGATTATGTGTAAAAAAGAAGGGACTGAATCACAGGCAAAATACAATTAGAAATGCACATATTTAGCTTAGCACAGCAAGAGTAACCCAGACTGCTGAAATTCACGGGTTGCCGGTGTTGGTACGACTTAGGTACTATTTTCATTTGTCTCTTCCAAAGAAATATTGCCTCTAGCATTTCAGTTGCTCCAGTGCTTTTCTGCACATGTAACATCTGTGTGCCGGCTAGCTGGCGAGCGAGCTCTATTCTCACTTCATCTTTACAACAAACCTGAGCTAAGTACTAATATCCCAATTTTAACAAGGAACTCAATCAACTGCCGGAAGGCTAGTATCATTTCACAGAACTGTTTCTTGCATTCTGTTCGGTGTCGTCAATTTATTCTCTCAATTAATCCTTAAAACAATCCTAAGAACTAGTTATTAGTAGTACTTCTAGTCTATAAATGAGAACACTGAGATTCAGGAAAGTTAAACTGGGAATAAAAGGCAGAACTGAGAATTCAATCCAAGTCTCCACGACGTCTTCTCCTGGATATATCATTTTATCTATCCTTAATCATTATTCAGTCTAATTCAACTTGCTTCAGTTTTTACATTCTGCACTCCCAGCGACTAGGAGTAGTAGCAGTCTCTTGCATGGCAGCTCCGATACACATTTGCTGAAGACGTTCTTCCTGTGTGTCAGAGCTAAGGGAAAGCTAACAGCCTTTGGCTGGAGAAATCCCGGCCAAAAGAAACCCAACACAAGGTCCCTTCTCAAACCCTCTTTTTAGGTTTTTCTAAAGAGTAGGAGAGAGCCGCCAATGCTACAGTAGACTAGCCCGAGGGAGAGATGCAAAGAAATCTTTTCATCAAAGAGATGGAAAGGCAAGTCTTCCCAGGATCCGGTTACAGCAATGCAGAGACCATGCAGTTCACGCTGCAGCAAAATCCGGTGCTGACAGCTGAGCTAGATCAGGCCGCATGAAGCTGTTTAAAAAAAAAAAATAAATAACAAATAACAACAAAAACCCAGAAGCACTTAAATCCTAAACATGCCTCTAAACAACCGCAGGAAACTGCCACAGGACAAAAGAGCGGAGTTCAGTTAAAGCAGTTCAAGAGTTAAATCCATAGAACGACTCACATGACAGCACAGCTCCTAAGGGCAGCTCACGCCTCCCACTCGGTTTACCTTTTTTCCACACAGAAAAGGTAAGCTGTTTTCTCAGTTCCCAGAGAATCAGATACCCTTCAAATGTTGTTTCTCAGCCTGCTAGATGGCTACACCAGGACGCAGGAATGACGCAGCAACAACCCCCTCTAACAGCAGGAAGGGAATCAGGGACTAGAAAAAGAAACGAGTAGCTGGGAATGATCTTCCTTCCTGGTCCGAACACCACAGGCTTGTCCTACTTATACAAGCAAGAGAAGTGACTATGCCATGACACCATCCCAAGCGTTTTTTTTCCTCTTTCAGACCAGGGTTAACTAACCTTTTAAATTTAACTCCATTTAATTTTGCTCTTGGGTCCTTCAGACAGGCTGCTTCATGGATTTCTCATTTGTAAAATGGGACTAAATATGCAAAATTCTAGACTCGACCTCTCACACAGGAATGTTATCTGAAGGAAATGGTATTGAAGGTATTTGGAAAAATTAAAAACCTAACAGTAGCCAATATTTATTGTATGTTTACTTCGCGTCATTCTAAGCCCTCTGCATCAACTCCTTTATTTCTCACAACACTAGGAGGCAGATACTATTAACCCCATTTTTCAGATGAGTAAACTGAGGCACAAAGAGGTATAGTTTCCTGAGTTCACACAAAAATCACATGGTAGAGCTGGAATTCAAACCAGGCGATGTTGGTCAGTAAATGTGAGTGGTATTACTAAACTAAAATAATTGTAATGTATAATGAAAATTATGGTAGAATAGGATAGCACATAGCTGAAAGAAGCAAACACAATAACCCAAACATCGATATTCAAATTCTACTTTGTTCTCACCACCATGAACCTTCATCTGCACAACACTCTGAACTCGGCATGTAACAGATATATGTCTGTGGCACAGAGGCTCTGGAGTCAAACAGACCTAGTCAAATATGTGACAGCATGTCGCTAGCAGTATGGGCAAGTTACTCAACTGTGTTTCAGTGTCCTCACTGGTAAAACAGGGATAATAGCTACCACAGAGAGTTATTTAAAGAAGGACTAAATGCACTATAAAACCATCTGAGGATAGCAGCTGGCATTATAGGACGTGCTAACCGAATGTCATCAGCTACTATTGTTAATATCATTTCACTCTGCCATTTTACCTATTTTTCATAAAAAATGTGCTTCAAAGCCGTCACATCATTTTGAAATAGGCAATCTGTACTGGCTTTCACAGTTCAGTATCTCCATAGTTCAATAATATTTTCTAGTACATTTATAATCCAGGGAACACACTAGTGATGTAGCAACTATTCTACCATTCTGGAGACATAGCTGCAGTATTTCGTACATGTCAAATGACATACTGCAACTCTTATCTCTTAACAAAAATTGTCAGACTTATTTATCTCAGTACGAATTATCACATTTCTGACTAACCTGTAAACTGACTTTGAGACTCAGTTTGGCTGAGTGAATGGCTTTTTATCAAAACACTTCAAATTAAAATAGCAGTATCTTTTCCGAAGTTACTTACTTCACCTCATTTGACAAATCTGAAGCCCAGAGCATAAAGTGACTCGCTCAAGTCTATGTAGCTAAATCACGACAAAAACTGAACCAGAACCTCCAAACTCACTTAGTCCAGAATCTTTATCATCTCTCTGGGCTGAGTAATTCCATTTCCTGTACAGGAAGGTGATAAACATCTGAGAACAGAGAATGACTCAAATCTCTAAGGCCAAAAAAAAATGTTCGGGATACAAGGCTTCCATGACCATATTACAGAGCAAAACAGCAACAAAAAGTGGCATTACTCAATACTGTTTCCTTCTCAAAAAATCATGTCATCTCAAACCTTCGCTCTCCTACATCTGTGTTATCCTAACCCACATTTGCTAACGCCACTACTTCCCAGCTATCTCTGCAACTTTCTGAAACTGTCCTGGCAAATTCAAGTCAAAATCCTAATAACAAACTCCAGGGAACTGTCATCGTCCCGTGTTATTACAACAAATACTGCTGAAAATAAGTGGGCCTTAGAAATTCTATTATTCTGAGATTCTCAGTGTAATTATTTTTTGCTGTGATAGAATCTGATGCGGG
>PISX010013684.1:26114-55865 GCA_004024625.1 Mellivora capensis | reverse complement strand
CAATATACCTTCTGCTCCCCTCTCTCTTTCTTCTTCTTCTGGAATCCCAATTATTCTAATGTTGTTTCATCTTATGGTGTCACTTATCTCTCGAATTCTCCCCTCGTGGTCCAGTAGCTGTTTGTCCCTCTTTTGCTCAGCTTCTTTCTTCTCTGTCATTTGGTCTTCTATATCACTAATTCTTTCTTCTGCCTCATTTATCCTAGCAGTAAGAGTCTCCACTTTTGATTGCACCTCATTACTAGTTTTTTTTATTTCAACTTGGTTAGATTTTAGTTCTTTTATTTCTCCAGAAAGGGCTTTTATATCTCCAGAGAGGGTTTCTCTAATATCTTCCATGCCTTTTTCGAGCCCGGCTAGAAACTTGAGAATCGTCATTCTGAACTCTAGATCTGACATATTCCCAATGTCTGTATTGATTAGGTCCCTAGCCTTCGGTACTGCCTCTTGTTCTTTTTTTTGTGGTGAGTTTTTCCGCCTTGTCATTTTTTCCAGATAAGAGTATATGAAGGAGCAAATAAAATACTGAAAGGGTGGCAAAGACCCCAGGCAAATGCCCTTTAACCAAATCAGAAGAGACCCCAAATTGTGGGGGGGGAGGGAGAAAGGGGATAAAAAGAATTTCAGAAAAAAAAAGTTTTTTTAAAAAGAAAACAAATTAAGAAAAAATATAGAAAAGAAAAAAATATATATATATATATATATTAGACTGGTGACTAGAACAGGGTCACCCACTTAATTGTGCGGTATTTTGGTCTCTTAGAAGAAATTACCTCCCAAAATTTTAAAGAATGAAAAACGTATATAAGGCTAAACACAATGAAGGGATGGAATATGCCTATAAAGATGAAAAACAAAATTTTTTTTTTAATTTCTAAAAAAAAAGGAGTTGATTAAGTTGGTTGGGAGAATAAAGAAAAAGAAAGTGGAGAGAATTTGCTCAGGCTGGAGACTAGAACAAGCCCGGAGCTAGATTTAGGGTATATTTTGATCCACTAAAGGAAGTTGTACCCCAAATTTTTTAGAAGAAAAAACTCTTATGGGAATATAAAAAATAAAGTTAAATACTATGAAGGATAAAATATGACTATAATAATGAAGGTTCAAAAAAGATTATTATTTCTTTGGAAAGGTATTGTTCAGATAAACTAATTTAAAAATGTTCAAAAAAGAAAAGGGTAAAAGTTTAAAAAATTTAGCAGAAAAAGGTAAAAAGAAAAAAAATAAAATTTAAAGAAAAAATTAAATTAACTGCAAGACTAAAGAATCATGGGGAGAAAGCCATGAATTCCGCCCTTTGCTTTCTCCTCCTCTGGAGTTCTGCTGCTCTCATTGTTAAGTGAACTTGGTCTTGGCTGGATTTCTTGTTGATCTTCTGGGGGAGGAGCCTGTTGTAGTGATTCTCAAGTGTCTTTGCCCGAGGCAGAGCTGCACCTCCCTTACCAGGGACCGGGCTAAGTAATCCGCTCAGTTTCGCTTTCGGGAGCTTTTGTTCCCTGAACGCTTTCCGTAGAGTTCCGGGGGATGGTAATGAAAATGGCAGCTTCCCAATCTCCGGCCCGGAGGAGCCAAGAACTCAGGGCCCCACTCCTCAGTGCGCCCTCAGAGAAAAGCCCCAGTCACTCCCATCTCCCTCACTTCTGGCCACACTCCCAGCCTGCGGCCGGTTCAAGGTAACCCCGAGCTGAGAGCTCACTCCTCGGCTCTGTCTCTGTAGCCGGCTTCCCTGCTCCAATACCTGCTAGCTTATGACACTCAGACACCCTCGATCCTTCTGTGACCCTGCGGGACCTGCGGCCATGCTGACCCCACGTGGGCTTCACCGTGGTTTAGCCTCTGGAGCGATGTCCCTCAGTGGAGCCAACTTTTTTCTTTTTTTTTAGATTTTATTTATTTGACAGACGGAGATTACAAGTAGGCAGAGAGGCAGACAGAGAGGGGGAAGCAGGCTCCCTGCAGGGAGCCTGATGCGGGGCTCGATCCCAGGACCCTGGGATCATGACCTGAGCCGAAGGCAGAGGAGTGGAGCCAACTTTTAAAAGTCCCAATATAGTGCTCTGTTGCTCCGCCGCTTGCCGGGAGCTGGCCCCTCCCCCGCAGTCTATCCTCCCGTCGCTTTCAATTCACTTCTCCGCCAGTCCTATCTTTCAGAAAGTGGTTGATTTTCTGTTTCCAGAATTGCTGTTCTTCCTCTCTTCGATCTCCCATTGGATTTGTAGGTGTTCACAATGGTTTGATAAGCTATCTAGCTGATCTCTTGCTACCCGATGTCGTCTCAGCTGCTACTTCTCCGCCATCTTGACTCCTCTACTCTTTAGTCATCTTTTTGCTAAAAAATTGCAACAGAGGTAACACAAGGTTATTTGACCTTCGGTAAACCTTGATGGAATAAAAGATTCACACTTAACTGCTGTAACTTCAAAGACATGTCTATCTTAATTAAACCAACAATTAGTTTACATACTGATTTATCATTTACATACTGATAAATCAGTTTACATACTGATTTATGTTCCACCTGGGCCTATCCCATTTTCAATGTTTACTTGAGACACAGGTGGGGAAATCTGGAGTGGAGGGTGTTAGGTCCAGGGGGGTGCTCTTCTTGCTCCTTGATAGTGAAGACAGAAGGAGCCTTGGTGCATGGTCTAGAGGCCAGTCATGCAGGCCACACCCATGTTGGTGCAGAAACAGGAGAAGGGTGAGACAGAAGAAACAAAGTGTTGCCAGAAGACAGAGGAAGGATTCCCAGTTTTAAAGCTCTTCAGCTCCAACAGACACCATGCTTTCCCACCAACAAGGGGGAAGGGGTCAGGCAGTCCACTTCAGGCCAGAGAAGACAGGGAATTTCCCTGAAACAAGAGGAGTTTTTTAGCTGCTTGGGAATATTCCTTAAAGTTTCCATCCCGAGTTAAACTAACCCCAGCTGGCTCCAGTTATAGTCATTAACATGGGAAATGAGCCACCACTAAATGGGAAAGCCACCACATCTATTAGGAGGAACAGAGAGAGATAAAGTCAGAGTCCCCTTTGCTAGGGATGGCCTGTGTATCCTCCAGCAACCTGGGTTTACTAGAGGAAGGCTTATTTACATGATTATCATCCAATGTGTCAGGAGGGAGTTTACCACCTGACTCATTTGGGCAAACACATTCTGCAAAAGGCCCTTAGGTCAGGGTCCTGGTGTACAACAATGGAGGCCTAGGTATGAGCAATGAAGGTATCATAGGTCCATTTGCCCTGTTTCCTGCAGAGGAAATCTAACTGATAGATCCCACTGAGGCCATGCAGTGTTACAGAGCTCAGTCCTTTCCTAAATTTTGCAATCCAAATTATCTCCAGTGGGTTAACAGGCACCCAAAGATAGAGTCCTTGGGAACTGAAGAAGCCTATTGAGGGCATGCTCCCAGAAAAGTAAAGAGGGTGCATTACCAAATCCACCCTCCCAACTCCTGGGTGGCATCCTACACAGGATATGTCAGAGGTTCCCGTGTGTCAAAAGTGTCCCTCCACAAGACATCACTATTGATCATGATCCTGCCTTCCCCGGGAAGGGAGTCCTGCCATAAAATGCCCTGGAGGGGTGCTGGCCCCCCTGCCCTTCCCCATTGCATCCTATCCTAGCTGCCGATGGGTGCCTGGTGAATGGGCCAAAATACTGTGCCGTGCCGTGCCATGCCATCGTCTGTTCTGAGATTGCATACTGTTTTGCCATTTTAACCCATGGAAATACTAGTAAAGTTTGGCAAGGAGAAATTACCCAATTTTGTAGCTTAAGTAGTTTGTAGAAGACACTGACAAGAAACAGTAAAGACTGAAATCCATCATGATCTAAATGACATTCCAACACATGTGGTCCTTACAGCCAACTTCCCTAGGAAATGGTCCCTGATCAGATTTTAATTCAATTGGGTATGGGTTTTGGCCAGCTCCCATTGGAGGTCCCATGGCCAGAAGTGGCTAGACCAGGGATGTGGAGGGGATCACATTTGATCAATCAGGAGGAAACCTCACATGGGAGTTTTAAGATTGGCAGCCATCCTAAGGACTTAGGTGGCTGTCCCATGCCCGAGAGACAACTTTATATAAGAACAGGAATTAAGGGGCACCTGGGTGGCTCAGTGGGTTAAAGCCTCTGCCTTCGGCTCAGGTCATGATCCCAGGGTCCTGGGATGGAGCCCCGCATCGGGCTCTCTGCTCAGCAGGGAGCCTGCTTCCTCCTCTCTCTCTGCCTGCTTCTCTGCCTACTTGTGATCTCTGCCAAATAAATAAATAAAATCTTAAAAAAAAACAAACAAACAGGAATTAAGAGAGGCCATCAAGTTTCTGGGTCTTATTACCATCTGGCAGGGTACTAACTTCTAGCCAAAAGGCAGACATTCTCCTCCCCATAGAGTAGCCATGGGCTAGAGAATTGCAACCTGAGCAATCGATATGAAAGTGTTCCAATAAGACCATATTCCTTGAAAACCCCCTGAAATGAGACTAAAGGAAAAGGAGAGAAAATACTCACCAATTTTGCACCGAGGCTCAGAGTCCAAATGTAAAGAGTCGAGCCCCACGTTGGGCACCAAATGATGAAGTTTTAGAATATAGGTGAGGTTCAGTGTGGTGAGGTCCAGAGCCAATGACCAAGAAAGAATTCTTGAGACATCTTTGGTGCAAAATGGTGGCTTATTAAAGCATGGGGACAGGACCCATGGATAGGGAGTACTGCTGCCCTGGGTTGTGAGGGGTGACAGGTTATGTACCATGGGGGTGAGGGAAGTAAGGAAAAGGGAGATTTCAGTAGAACTTTCATATGCTAAAGAGGGCCTATAAGATACCTGATACCAGAGGCCTTGCCATTGCCAAGGTTGTTTTACCCTTTTGAGCAAGCTATTAAGATAGTTGGGAGATTCCTAAAGAATGTCACATATGTCCCACCCAGGGGTGAGGGTGGGAGGGAGTTTGCAAAGTGCCAGCCTTTTGCTTTGTCCTCAGCCAGGCTTCTGCTCCCTCATCAAGTGCTCTAAAAGGAGACCTCAGAAAGCTTCCTTCTACCATGTTATGATACAAACAGCCTGTGACTTGGAGGAGGATCTCCATCAGATGATGCTGGCACTCTGAACTCAGACTTTCAGCCTCCAGAACTGTGAAAAATACATTTCTACCATTGATCAACCACCCAATCTGTGGCATTTTATTATAAAAGTCTGGATAGACTAAGACAAATGTCCTGTAAGTATTTTCCAAGTATTTAAATAATTATCAACATCATTTTACATAGCTGATGCATATTTGAAATCAACAGTTTGTAGTAGTTTAAGTAGTCTTCTATTATTGATCAGATTGCTTGTGTCCAATTTTCCCTCATAATAAATAATGCTGTAGTGAACATCCTGTTCAAAAGGAATATTTACAAGCCTATCATTAGTTCCTCAAAAATTATAAATGGAACTGCTACTCAAAGTGTAGGAATATTTTAGAAGTTTTGTTACATGCTGTTAAATTCATTTCTAGAAGGATAATTTCATCATTTCTTTACTTATTAAGTTAATATTTTAAAACTGTCTTTGTACATTATTTCAGAAGTGTGACTATTTCTCAGCAAATGATATTATATGACACAGAGTATAGGTAGGAAACAATTCTAAAGCAAAAATTCTAAAATAAGAAAACTTTTATTCTAGTCATTTTACTTTCCTTTAGGTCCCTTTTGTGGATGCTATAGTATTTAACTGGATTTCAATGTTTAGTGATTGTATGAAAGATAGTAACAAAAAGTCAGATTCTACATTGGCTAATGAGCAAGTTGTACTGTTTATCTTTCACATTAATGAGATTCCACCAACCTCCGAGTATTCTATCAAACTCTGACTCAGGAGATACCATCTGCTCTAATCCAGTCAATCTTGTCAGTTTCCACCCACAAAAATATACACTTCAACTGCCATCAACAACAACAAAAAAATCTCTAAGCTTTTGCCTTTTTAATCTTCTTATCCTGTTTTAAATTGTAATTTTCAGGTGAAGATTTATAGGCCCTAGACTGTGTTCATGTTTATGGTCTTTCAATCTAGGATTTATTCTTCCTGTTTAACTACTCCAACCTTTATTAGGAGATTATATCTTATTCTTGTGCACTAATTTTTCTTAACAAATGACCCTGGAATTTTTCTTAAATTCCCAAGATTTGTGGTTTCCTTATATCCTCTAGAAATAAAAAAGTATCATCTGTCATTAAATGAGGGCTTCGGCTAATAAGTTTCTTAATTAAGAAAATGCTAAAATTCATTAATGTATCTAGTCATAATGTCAGAAACAATAGAACATATCAAATGCTGTCAATTTTTGATACATTTTTTTCCTTAAAAATAGTTATTTAAAGCACTTATTTATCAGAAGTTTCATTATTGGATTTAAAGAATAATTCAACTTCCAAAAATGTTAACACACTTCTAGGGTATAGCTTACACACTGGGAATATTCTTTTTCATTTCTCTGATGATTTTAGTAGATAATAAAGCAGAACAACTTCCATCAAAATATAACACTATGTCCTTGAATATAACAAAAACAACAACAATGAAAGAAACCTATCCCTTTCAAAATGGTAAATTGGCTTTTAAATATATTTTTAAAATTCACTGAAGTCTCTAAAGTAGACAGAAATAAGATAAACAATGACCTGTAGGGGGAAAATCAAAAACTGACAGACACCACTGCTCCTAATAGGTGCTGCTGCTGTTAACAAACCACCTATATCCATCAAAAGTTGATTCAAAAAGATTGAAGACGAGGTCTCAACCCTGATTGAAATGAAATGTCAGCAAGGATAAGAGAAGAAAGATGGAGATTGTATTAAAAAGAGAAACTATGTTCAGAAATAAGCTTTGGGACATACAAGAATCTAAAATGGCATCTATATCCAGCAGAGCAAATTCATGGGGTCTAGAAAACTAGGTTAGTTTGTCTTTTTGAAGCACTTGTTGAATTCAGAGTTGAATCTGAACATAAATGGATTTAAAAGAGAATCCTTTTTATTGATTTCCAAGGTAAGATGACATATGTGGAAGAGAAGTAGAAAGGAATAAAAATTGCTAAGGCTGTAAAAGCTTGTTATTTTCTTTCTTTCTCAAAGTTTTTGGTATAAATATAAATTACATACATTAATCTACTTTAAGAAGTTGTTTGCAGTATGCCATCCTGGGAAAATTGGCCATTAATTTCCTTGATTTTCTTCATATCAGCCCCTGCCTTATTCCACACACCAGAGATTATAAAAAGACTAGGATTCGGACTACCACTGACACCCCAATTTGGACACAAGGACAAGAGATTTAATGTTTTAAGGAGGCAGTGGGGTGTGCTGGAAAGAACACTGCATTAGTCCTGAAAGTCTAGGTTTTCATTTCAGCTGTGACGATTCAAGCAGTGTGATCTTGAAAAAATCTCACCCTCTAAGAACCTCACTTTTCTAAGTTATAAAATGGGGAGAATAATTCTTAATGTTTCCCAAACTAACTCCAACTACTGGATACAATTTTTAAATTATGTGGGAATGTGAAACACTAAACACAGTTGGCCTTTTACTGTTTCTGCACATATAGTCTTAAAAGTCTATCATCTCACTCGAAAGTCCATCATCTCACTACCTCTCATGTAATCAACCTTCCTTCCATCTCACCTTGTAAACCATCCTCAATGTCACTTCCTGGTATGTAATCATACCAACCTTAGCCCTCAGCTCAACTCCAACTGAGACTCATGACAATTCTCCCTCCTCTATATCATTATCTTTGCAGTTATGTTACAATGATATATTTTCCCTTAAATTTTCTTAGATACCTATGTCCTTTTTTGAATTAATTTGGCACCACTTTTTTCAATATCAAACCAAACTCCTCAGAGTATTGTTCAATTGAATTCATTCTCTCTTACACTCATTCATTCACAGCCCATATACCCCATCCTAAAAATGACAGTCAAGATAATACGGATAAAAATCAAATACTCTACTGTATGAACCAAAATATTATCTTTTCTTTCAGTTCTATGCCAAATGTACTGAAAGAAGTATCATGAATAATCATGGAATTTACTTATATAAATCCAAAACAAATTTGCACTAAAGTTACAAAGAAGTGATACAACTAACTCAAAGAATAATTTTAAAAATTAGTTGATTAATAATAGTTAGCACACTTTCCTAAACCACAATTTATCATAAAATCTATACTCCTAATGTTTAAATTTAGAAAGAAATTGTGTTTGCAAAAAAGGAAAATAAAAGAAATATAATTTCACTTTTTGGAATATTACTAGAAAATGAAAATACTCTCCAACACTCATATGCAAGATGTTTGGAACTAAGTTAGGAAATTTAGTGCCTACAGCTCAATATTAGAGGTGCCTGGGTGGCTCAGTCAGTTAAGTGTCTGACTCTTGATTTCAGCTCAGGTCATATTCTCAGGCGTGTGAGATGGAGCCCTGCATTGGGCTCCATGCAGGGGCCTGCTTAAGAATCTCTCTCTCCCTTTCCCTCCACAGCTCCCAAATAAATAAATAAAACTCAATTTTATAAGTTAAAAATGATGCAATTATCTTTCCAAAGTGCTATATGTAATGCCATTGTTTAGATTTCAAAAAGATGTGAATATAAATAGGCCATTAAAATAATAATAACTAGGGGTGCCTAGGTGACTCAGTGGGTTAAGCCTCTGCCTTTGGCTCAGATCATGATCTCAGGGTCCTGGGATCGAGACCCGAATCAGGTTCTCTGCTCAGTGGGGAGCCTGCTTCCCCCTCTCTCTGCCTGCTGCTCTGCCTACTTGTGATTTTTCTCTCTGTGTCAAATAAGTAAATAAAATCTTTAAAAAAATAAAAATAAAATAATAATAACCAAAAATTTTTATGTATTATGTCCTAGAAACTGTTCTACTTTCTTTTATGTATATTATCTTAAGTTTTATAAAGTTCCCTAAGCTTTATTATTGCCATTACTCTATATGTATATATTCAAGCTAGGCAACAAATACATATGCATGTATATAAGCTGTATGAATAAACATATACCTTACATTACATAAGAAATTGATGATAATCAAACCTTTGACATTAAAAGGTGATGTCAACCATACTCTCATTGTCCAGAAATTTTTTCAAAATGCCTTTGTTTCTTTGTTGGCAATAACAGGACGATGGCTACTCAAAATTACTCTTATGGTTTAAGACTGCTCCATCAGTCGATAAAAATTATGTCTGCATTCTACAGACAACAACTATGTCTACAGAGATTAGGCATTTGCTATAGTTGTATGGAGACGAACAATAACTCCTAATGGGATTACACTATATACACAAAGGAAATAATGTATCAAAGCTAAGATAACAAGGGCACAATCAACTGAACATAATAAAATGTTAGCTTTCCCTATCAGTTCTGTACCAAGAGACCCAAACAAAAAGTAATAAAAGATAATAATGTCAAATTAAAATAGTGTGTGCTCATGGAATGGTAACATAACTCTACCTTATTGTGTCCAGGAACCTATGGGGTGGACACTGCAGTGAGTTATAAAGAAATGATGAGATCAGTAAGCTACCACTATACTAAGAGCTGATGGTACTGGAGAAGTATCACAATTTTTAAATGTAAACTCAAAACCCATGAACATGCAGTACCATTTATACTAGAGTGAAAATTTGATTCCCTTTTCTCATAATACAGATCATTGGGTCTTCAAAGATTTCTAGAAGTGTATGCCCGTTATAAAAGACAAACTTTAATTTTATTGTTTCCTCAACATTATTTTTTTAAAGATTTACTCATTTATCTTAGAGAGAGCACAAGCAGGAAAGGCAGAAGGAGAGAGAATTTCAAGCATACTCCGTACCAAGCCAGGAGCCTGATGCAGGGCAGGATCTCTTGACCATGAATGAGATCAAGACCTAAGCTAAAACCAGGTCAGAGGCTTAACCAACTGCACCACCTGGGCATCCCTTTTCCCAACATCATTAAAATAATATTTCAACCATAATAAGTACAAGATCATCATAAAAAACTTTGAGCTTCCTGTTGTCATTTCCCTTCCAACTTAAATAAAAGAAAAACTTATGCAGATTATTTTTTTCCTCTCCCAAGAGATTGAAAACAGAATTTGAAAAGAAGGTGGGTTAAGATGGTATTATTTCAGAGAATGTATAATTAAATTAACAGTTATTGTGACCATCATCCAAGATTCATCAAGCATCCGCATTACGCTATGTGCTACATAAATACACACCTACTACCTCATGGGGCTTTTCTTTGTATTGACAATAAGTGCTCTCTGTGTGCGTGTTTCCATAGGCAAGTAAAAAAAAAATTCAATCAATAATGCTTGTTAAACTATTTTTTAAGCACTTCAGTGGTCCTTAGCAAAGGCTATTTTTTGTACTTAGAGAAAATGACTCTTAATCCAAAATTCATCAAAATCTTTCTTCTATCTTTGTTGCCTCAAAGAGTGATGAATGCATTAGAGAATAATTACATATGATCCACTGGGAAGCAGGAAAAACAGAACTGTTATTTGTAATCATTTTTACCAAAGGAGGAAATTAAGCTTTGCTAATATTCAACATTTGGACCACAACTGTTGTCTTTTTTTAGTCCATATATAAAGTGGCCACACATTATAAAATAGGTTATATGTGCTGAAAAAAAGTTGAGTTTTACAGCAGACAAGCACTTAAAATCTCACAACTCACTTTCATTGTATGGCAATTTTTTGCAGTTTATGTGTTCCCACTGACGGAGTTTGCAAATTATTCTATTAAACCAAACTAATGGTCACAAAATTGATAAACATCTTAAAAGCGTCCTATCCCTTCTAAAGTGCTGACTGAGATGCAAGCATCTGCTAGCAAGAAAATGATAGCATTGACAGTCATTTAAATGTTCAGGTGAAAATGATTACAACTTAATCACATATAAAATGAAGTTTTTCAAAAAATTCTGAAAACTATTATATAGAACACTATTTGAAATATGCATTTATGTTCACTGTATTTAGTAAGGATATTATATTTGAAATTCATTTATTGCATTATTCATAGTTCATTTATTTCACGGAGAATTCACTGCAAAAATTGCAAAATGTCATTGATGTGCCTAATTATATAAAGGCAACACCTTTAAAATATAGTTAAATATTTATAGTAATTTGCTAAAAAAGATAAGGATTGACTAAGAAACTACTTTTTTTTCACACAGATATTTACAGTTATCCAAGGGGGGAGAGTAAATGGGTTATAGAATTTAAAGACAGATTACACACTTTTCCTTTATAAAAAGAGAAAAGATATCTAAATTTACTGGTTTATCATTGCTATTCTGATAGACACTAATAAGGGAATGTATTTTCAACAGTATATACTGCCCATCAGTTCTTGAAAAAAGCACATTTAATCTGTATATTTAAGAAAAATGGATTTGGAAATGTTTCCTTTGTTATTTTGTTTGGTTGTTGGTAATGACATATGTGTACCACCCATGAAAAAAATCGTATCTTTACACTTAAAAAACAGACAGGAGCTTTGAAATAGAAGTTCCTGACTTGTTAAAAATCTTCCAGAAACTATCAGTAGTCCACTGAAACCACTTGTAAAAAATATACAAATGCAAGATGTTGTCATTAGTTTGAGAGAACAACTGATTTGTAACAAGAAATATATAAACTTTTCAATAAAACTAAAAGAAAAATTCTTGTGAAATTTCAACTAAAATAAATCTTAGTGAATGTAATTTGAAAATGACTCAAGATAAAATATGAGCAACTGCTGAAATGATTCTTCCATTTAATGTTTCTATTTTGGGTTATTTTTTCAACATTGAGAAATATTCAAAAAAGAATTTTTAAAAACTGAAATAAAAATCAGGTGGTTTTTTTCATTTTTTGTTTTTGTTTTTGTTTTTTAAATAATTAAGCCTAGGGGCAGCTGGATGACTTAGTTAAGTGTCCCACTCTTGATTTCAGCTTAGGTCATGATCTTAGGATCATGGGATCAAGCAGGGATATCTGGCTCCTAGCAGGGTGGAGAGTTGGCTTGAGCTTCTCTCTCCATCTCCCTCTGCCCTTCCCCCCAACTTGCACTCCCTCTTTCTCTTTCCAAAATAAATAAATAAATCTTTAAAATAAAATAAAATTGGGATGCCTGGGTGGGTCACGCAGTTAAGTGTCTGCCTACAGCTTAGGTCATGATCCCGACCATGGTCCTGAGATTGAGTTCTGCCTCTGGCTCCTTGCTCATCAGGGAGCCTGTTTCTCCCTCTGCCTGCTGCTCCCCAGCTTGCTCAGTCTCCCTCTCTCTATCTCTCTCTCTGAGAAATAAATACATATAATCTTTAAAAAAATAATAAAGTAATGAAGCCATTATTTAGAGTGATTCACCCATTTATTTTATAAATAAATAAAGACACATATATTAAGGAGGCATGCTCTATTTTAAATGTTCCCAATCATTGAAAGACAGACTAATCTTTATAATATGGAGATTATTAAACAGGATTTTTTAAAAGAAAGGGCAAATAAGATGGTAGGTTAAGAGAAAGTCCAATTTTATCAGAGGAGAAACTAAAGCAGAGTCCAAAAGTTCAGTAATTTAAATGAAAATAAATAAATGGAATACAGGTTGAAATTAAAAACTGAATGGAAGAGAGGTTCACAAAAATAGGACACCAGTGTTAACTAAAGCCTTGTTTCATTTAATTCTACTGACTCAGTAGCTGTGTAGCCTAATAGCATTATCTCCATGTTAAATTTAAGGAAATAGAAGTGTCTATAGAGCACAGGTAAATTATATAAAGCCACCAGGAAAAAAGCTTTTATTAGAAAATTGATGTCCTAGATATGGACATTTTCCCTCAGAAAAAGTCAATTAACTACATAAAGTTTAAACTTCAATCATTTTACGTAAATAGAACTACACAAAATGTACCACCCAGTAAGAACTCAGTGTTAAATTGTTAAGATACAAAACTAAATATAATGCTCACTAAATGGGATTAAATATAAATAAATAAAATGAAAAGATAAATTATAAAAGTTAAATAATCTGTTGTGGTCATTTCTGGTATACTGATAAGAATTTTTTGAAAGATTTTTCTGAAATGTCTGCTAATAACTTCTGTATACATACCTTGGTGAGAATCACTTTAGAGTAAAAATGGCCTGCCCTCTTTTAGTGCCATATTTATTGTTTTCAATACAAAGAAAAACAACATACAAAAGATCTCCACCTTTAGAAATCCATAGTGATCACATTTTATTAATAATTGGTTTCCATATAAATAAACCAAAGAAGTCTAAGATCATTTATTATTAATTAAAAAGCAAATTGACAGAACATCATTGAACTTTGAAAATACACTTAAATCTGATTTTGATTAGTGAAATCTTTCTCATCAATAATTTAATTACTAAATTGATAAATCCCAAAGCATTTCTTTAAAAATCTCATTAGCATGCCTACATCTTCTTTCCCCTGTAACTCCTGTTTAATTATAACTAAGTCTTTATGCAGACGCAACCCGAGAAAATTTTTAAAAAGTAGTTTCCTAGCAGAGATGAGATCTAACTAAAGGTCACACGAAATTGTACAGGAAGCCTAGGGGATGTTAGTGGTGGCTTAACACAGAGCAGTTGTTGGGGAAGTGGTCCTTCTCAGATTTATGAGTGCACTGAATCCATCATGCTAATTCAGCTTGCATATGCTTGCTTTAGGAAATAATTTGAAGATTGACTGCCAATCAGCTAACGCCTTCTTTCTTTCATTTACTGTCGAGTTGCAATTTTAATTGCTTTTTATAATTAATTATATAGAAAAATAATTTATCCCATTGTAGTCATATACATTTTTTTCCTAAGGATCACCATTTTTATTAAAACTTTGATACACTTCCTGAAATCTAGTAAGGAAACATTTCAAAGAAAATAAAAGAAACTGTGAGATAAATGCTCCAGCACTTCTTGTGCTCCAACACAACTGTAAATATCAAATCTTTATCTGACACATCTTAGGTCTTCCTGCCATTGACCTCTTGTCTTCAAACTTCAGCCTTCTTCTTTTCAGAGAAGTAATAGCCTGGTGTCTGATCAGTGAATGCAATCACCTTTTATTCTTGGATTTGTTCCTTGTTGAGCTGCTGAGTTGTATGTAATCAGCCCACCTTCCCTTATTTCAGTCTGACTAGCCCAGGAACTCTAACGTAATTTGTTAGACCATTCCTAAATTCAGTCTCTGGGATCCCACATCATACTGCAACCTAATCTCTGCTCATTTTTTTAAATGAAATGATTGAATCTTGGCATTAACCCTATATTTTCTTCATTCATATATTAACTTTCTTCAAGTCTCCTTGAAAAATATTTACGTTTTTTCGGGGCGCCTGGGTGGCTCAGTGGATTGAAGCCTCTGCCTTCGCCTCTGGTCATGATCCCAGGGTTCTGGGATAGAGCCCCGCATCGGGCTCTCTGCTCAGCGGGGGACCTGCTTCCTCCTCCTCTCTTCTCTGCCTGCCTCTCTGCCTACTTGTGATCTCTGTCAAATAAATAAAAAAATCTTAAAAAAAAAGAAAAATATTTACATTTTTACATGTAACATTCTGAAAAGTATGATTTCTACATTTATTCACTTTTATCTTATAACTTTATCCACTTTTTCATAGTAAGCAAGGAGTAAAAATTACCTTATAGAAACAGAATTGTTTACTTTTCCTACGGCATTTGTTTTTCCAGTGTGATAGTTATCATTTAATGGCTTCAATAGGTTTGCAAAAAAAGCCTGTATTCAGATTCACTGCTATATATTGAAACTGTTTCCATTATCTGTCCATTAAAATATTAAAATAAAATAAAATAAAACAATGACTTAAAGAGTGCTGATTACTTGCTTTACAGGTCAAACAATTATCAAAGAAAGGCGGTGAAACAATATTAATTAGTATAAACAACATAAAGAGGAATGCATTTCAAAATAAAATTCCCACATGTAATCACTTTTTAAACAAAATTGTGTTTCTTTTATTTAAGATAGTGAAATATCACAGGTACAGTCTTCCTTAAACAACTCTTAAATTTTCCTGTGTTGGCAATATTTGGAACAGATTATTTACCTATATTTCTTGAATTCATACCTTGGTATCCTTTTGTTGAAGCAAAAATCCAAATTCATTCTTCTTTTACTGTTGTTAGTGAAGCTGAAGAAACTTTATAAATTATTTCCTACTGCCAAACCTGTAGATACTGCCCTGTTTTTATATTACATAAGCTAACAAATTCACCATTATCTCTTTTTACAAAGACTGAACTAGTCTGAACTTTTTCTTTCTTTTTTTCACACACAAAAGAATAGAATACTGAGTAAAAGTAAATATCAAATTGTTGAAGTATTTCACACTTCAGGTCCTTATGTGATGTCTGAGGATGAATTTCTTAGAAAAATATAGTCTCATATAGAATACATACAAGACAGAATTCCATTATCATTCAGTAATACCTTGTACAGTAGTACCATGATATGTCAGGGTATGATCTGAATAAGGGTTTGATATTTGGTTTTGGTCTAGTATTTTTCTAAAACCATATTACATTAAAATATTACATTTGATTCATTGCCTAGTCATAAATCTAAATAGAATAGCAGAATATTAGATGTGGGGAAGACCATGTGGATGATCTAGTACTATTTCCAATGCAAGTAAGATATTACAATGTTTAATGTGCCATGATATGATATAATAGTATAATATTCCTTAAGAAGATCTACCCTCTACTTAGGAAACCCAAGTCATTGGGTATAAACATTTCCAAGAGTAGACAATGACTTTCTAAAAGTTAAAATTATTTGAGAGTGATCTACCTATTGAACAGATAGCATTTCTTTAAAACATTCAAACTTTGGTTCTCTTGGGGGTATAGCTCAGTGGTAGAGCGTTTGACTGCAAACTTTGGTTCTCTAATCTCTCTGGAAGTGCTTTTTTTACCTATTTCAGTATATGGTTCACTCATATACCTTCACAATCTGCACATTTTCTGGGATTCCCTTGAGCTCCTGCTTCACATGATAAAGTCCTTTAACTCATTCTTCAAATTCCAGTGGGTCCAAATATGTAGTCTTCTGCCCAGGACTCCTTCCATGGCCATTTTCTCCAAGTTTCCTAGAATTTCTGTGGCATCCATTATTCCTTCTTATTCAGAAATAACAATAAAACAAAAATTGTAGTCTGTAACTACTGAAATGGATCACAACCTAAGCTAATATTTTGTGGGAACATTTATTTCCTGATTTATTAGGTTCTTTCAGGAAGTAGAAAGAAGAATTAGCAAATGGTCTCATACAATTGGTGTTTATTGCAAGGTTAACCAAAAATTTTAGAATAGAAAATCATCTCTACACTTTCTCCATTAGTTAGGTTTCAAAGATATCAAGAGATATCTTTTTGGAAATTCAGCAATTTTAAGAACTTAACGGCAGTTTATCATACCTTCAGAAGTAGGCATTCTTTGCTTCCTTCTCAAATTCCCCATACTGATGAATTTATTCATCTCTATTTTCTCCTTGCTTTCTATTCCTTCCCAACTCTCTGTGCTTGTTATAGTTTAAAAAAAAAAGAATATGATTGATTTAATCACTATTGATCTATTCAATATGTAGTTCGCTGGCAGGCAGAGTTCTCATATCAGGCTACTGAATAAATCACAGCTGTCAATTTCCAGAATGTATATTGTGGCTTTTGGAAGGGTCTCAATTCCTGTTTGGGCAACTAGAAGTGAATCATGTGACACAAAGTGTGAAAATATATATGCAATGATTTTGGTTGGCTGCTTTCTTCTGGAGAGTGATGGGGTGGGGGGGGCGTGGCACACCAAGTTTCATGTGCTGTCTAACAAAACATTTACAAGTTTTCTGTGTCTCTTCTGTTATAGACAAAATTAAATAATTATTAACCAATTTAAATTTTTTCCAGCCACCACAGTGGTTCACCTTAATTAAACCTTTTAAGATTGGCCATAATTAATGTAATGGAAGTTTAATATTTAAGACAAAGGCAGAAATAGCCACAATTGCCCATTTCCCCCGTTCTCCATCCTAAGATTCAGAATAAAAGGCTATTCAGTCTTAGTATGCTTACTTTGGATGTATCTGACTAAGACATAATAGTAATGGTTCTTTTGATATCTTGGCTCGTTATAAGGATGTCCATTCTTCCCCATTGTTCCTAGGCTGGGGAGAAGAAGAATAGAGCTGCATCTCAAGACTTTGTTATGATGGTATGGATATCATGTTAACCACAGTAGTGCCAGTCTGTGTATAGGATTCAGACCATTTAAGTGTCTTCTCCATTTTTTTTTCCCTGTAGGAGCATAGCAATATTAATACTCACTTCTTTTCCTCAAGGGCCAGAAATTGAGTTCTTATATAAATTGGCATTTTTCCCCCCTCTCAGTACTAATAACAAAATAACTAGTCAGTTCAACAAATTTATCTTACTTGGGGAGACAATTTTTTAAAAAGTGAAAATTTTATTCCATCTAGGTTCTGCTGCTGAAGTAGTGTGATCTTTTGACGTATGATTGAGAGACCCAACTACATACGGGGAGAAAAACATTAACAGTGAAAACTTGGCTGCACTTCCTTCACTTTTTTCATCCCAGGTGTCAAAATTATTAATCTCACATGGAATTAGAAGGGATATACACAATGCTCCATTACTTGATTATGTGCTTTCTCTTCTTAATATTGACATGAGGAAGATAGATTTTTATAGTAGATAATGATTTAGTCACAGGTAACCTCTTGATCATGGCTGGCCCTTACAGTTGGCTATGTCAATCCATAGTTAATCCCTTCTTTAATTATTCTGCAATCTTTTTGTTGATTCTGGGTTTTGTTTATTTTGCTTTTAATGTTTAATTTATAAAGGGTTATAGAAAGCAAAAGGACGAAGTGATGAACATAAACACAGTGTATAATGCAAGAAGGTGAACTTTCCTCTCTGCACAAAACATGTTTATACCTCATTATGTCCTCTATTACTGCTATTTGCTGGAAACATGTGATCTTAAGTTTAGTCAGATGGGAAGGACAGACAACTCCAGTTCAAATTCCTCACTCAGTTAATGTGGGAGAATCATATACAAATTACTACTATGAAAATATGTAATATATCAAAATGACCCATGGAGAATGTTTGGAACAATGTAGGTTGTTTCTTGGTTGCCAGGGAAGTATTCCAAAATCAGGAGGAATAAAAATTGAATAAAAGGTATTACTCAACACCATCATCTTCATTGTCATTATCATCATGATAATAAAATTTCCTCCCTCTCACAGGCACAGTTTACACAGTAACAAATAATAGTTTGTCCAACTGACATTATGTAATCACAATGGTTTTTAAATAGTAAAAGGGAAAAAAATCACACAAGATAATTGAACAATTAAAGAGAATTTAGAAAATTGTTGGGAGGGGGTATCAAGAAAAGATAGTTTTCTGATAATCTCTACCTACTACCTAGACTTTAGGCCAAAGAATGCAGTTTGGAAATCATCACCAATTACTTTATATATAAAATGCCAAAACTCGTTTGATTGACTTTCTTGGTTTATTTGTTGTTTGACTTAACTGACAGATTGTGCCATATTTTTTTTCCTGTCAGTTTAATACACTTGTAAAGAGGCTCTAAATTGAAGAGTGCTTGCCTTGTTGAATTTTTGCTCACTCCTACAAAATGACACAATAGTGACAGTCTGGCCATAAATGTGGTGAATAAGTCTAAGAATATATGTGTTCCATATGAACTCAACTTTAAAAAGAGATAGTGCGCACTTAAACTCCAACCAGTGCTCATATTAATATTCCTTTCAGAGTCCTTTGACTAAATAAAATCTAAAATCTACTTCCACACAATCCCTGAAAGTAAAGTTATTGGTTGATATGTCATAGTCTCTTTATAATAGGTAAGGATCTGAATATGAAAATTATTTACTAAAATAAATGAAAACCTGAAAGGACTATAACTTATTGAATAGTCCTCAAAGGTTACATTGTAATGACTATCTAATAACCCTAAGTTTATGGCAGAAATATTTGAGAATCAACAAATAGAATCATAAGTATGAGTTGATACTGTAGTTAAATTTTGGTAAAGTATTTATTAAGCTAAAACTTGCTGTCATGGTACTTCTGCAGTATGTAAAGACAAGTGATATATACCCATGCACATAAAATGGAAAAAAATCCTTCTGATTTAATAACTCATGAACTTTGCTAGGTCAGGTTTTAGTTATATATATGATTTTATAAACTAAAGTGGTTACTTCAAAAAATGTTGGACCGAAGTTCCCTTGAGTTTGAAAATTTTTATCTTTAATAATACACATATCAATGTAATAGCTGTAGTTTTAAATACAGAGGTCCTAAGCCGAAGGGTAAAATTAATTTAGTTTGTTATGAAATAAAAATGTGAAATTCAATTAATTTCCCTGTTTAAAGCTGAGAATTGGTTTGTATAGACATGTAAGTCATTAACTCCTTTCGCACTTTCTTCAGGTTCTCTCAAACCATCCACTGACATTAGATAGTTCTGTGCATACAAAATCATGTTAATACAACTTTTATTAAAAGGGAGAGATGCTTTTCTGGAATAATAAATTTTCTCTAAATAAACAGACAGTCATTCAAGGTATGTGGTAATATGATCTCCTGAAGGGGGAAGAAATCCTCTCTCAACTCTACAGCACCTAAGCTTGTGTCATACACTCCCCTGATGATCTCAAAAAGAGAGTTGTGTTTCAGTTTAAAGACTCTTTAGGACTGTGTGTGAACAAATATCTGGAGTTCTGGTTGCATCGCCTTCACCAAAATGCTTGACTTTCTTTTTATCAGTTGCTCATTATGTGCCCCGAGTTTCCTCATCAGCTAAATTATGTATATTTTGTATGTTTCCAGACTTTAAGAATATTCTTTGTATGTATGTATTGTCAATTTTTTCTATCCATTGAGAATATCTCTGAAGAAGATATTGCATAATTATTTGTTTATCCATTGGAGCAAGTGATAGTCTAGCTTTGTGTTTTGTTTGGGTACTGACATAAGAAGGATAAAACTTGCACATAGATTTTACTAAATAATACCTTGAACATCTCCATAAAGTACCTCTGATTCTTTCTCATGTAGTTGCTGCTGCTTTTGTAGTTTCTGCTTTTGTTAAAGAATTCCACAATTTCAGGATGCCTGGGTGGCTCAGTTGGCTGAGTGTCTGCCTTCAACTCAGGTCATGATCTCAGAATCCTGGGATCCAGTTGCCCTGGAGGTCCTTTCTCAGCAGGGAGCCTGCTTCTCCCTCTGCCTGCAGCTCCCTCTGCTTCTACTCTAACAAATAAATAAATAAAATCTTTAAAAAATAAAGGAAAGAATTCCATTATTTCCTTGTATTATGCCTTTCTGTTATTTACCCCAAAATAAATTTAATAGTTGCACATTTTTAAATTAAATTGTAATAAATTCTTTAGCATTTTCTTGTAGCATTTATCTTTTGTCTTTAAGAATACACATAGGTGAGATCCTAAGCAAATGATAAAACTGATTTTATCATTTTTTAATTTTTATCATATTTGCTATATCGGTTATTAAATAAAACCATATTTTATATCATTAAGCTGAGATTAGTGCTCAATGATCTATGTTTGTGGGGTTGGTTGCCAAAATTCTGTTTAAATCAATATTCTTACTTACTGTTCAGAATTTAATAGTGTACCTAAGAGTGAAAGCTAAATTTTTCAGTTACGTGCATGAGAACACAGTTGTTTCCATCTAAAACTTTGAGAATATTTTTAGTTTACTTGTCTTACTTCATTTATAAAGTAATAAGACGATCTGGTTATTTGCAAACGTCTATTGTGAATTTAATTTATTTCAGTATGAGAGGCATATACTTTAATATTGCTTTTTAATATAATCACTTTTTATTGCATCTTTGAGCATAAAGAGTATGTGTGTGTGAGAGGTGAATGGGCTCCCAATATGTACGTCACATTTAAGAGACAGAAACTGGACAGGGAGCTCTAATTAATAGATGGCTCTTGGGTGGTGGGCTAGAAATATAACAATAAAAGTAATAATTCTGGAACTGTTTGCACCTATAACTCCAGAAGGTCCTTTAGAAACAACCTTGGCCTTGAATAGAGAGCACTCAAGAGGAGAAGCGATGGTGGAGCCACGTACTCCCCTACCGAGTCAACTATGTTTTGGAGGAGAATGCAGAATCAGTTGTATTGTTGCAAAGCAAGAAGACTTTAGCAATTTTAAATGACACTTGACCTGAATAATAATCTTGATGATTTTTTTGAATCTCACAACAGCAACTCCTGAGTTCATTTTTTTTCTTCTTTTCTTAAACATTCTCCTCTATGGAGTAGACTGACTTTGACAACTGAAATATTTTCAACTGTATAAACATAAGCACTTTATATAAACTGTCTTCTGGTGAATAGTATGCCTATATCTCTAGCAAGGTGGGGAGAGACAAATGTGTCTGAAAATTGCTATCCTCCTTTATCTCTTGAAACCATATTCTTTATCTGACATAGTATTAAGTCTAAGTCAGATACGACAGCAAAGCTCAATAAATTGAAGAGAATCTGGAGAGTTGGGACAACTTGTTATGGTTGCAGTGCCCTGGCAGTATTACCGTTGCCTTTCAGTTTTAATCTACACAAAGAGGAACATCAGAAAAATCATAAAAAATGATGGTGAGGCTATAGCATCTGAAGACTGTACATATGACAATACATATGCCAATCCTATAAGTAAGAGTTGTTTCAGTGGGATGTCATAACCTACAAAATACACTGTTTTATTAACAAATAATCAAATTTCTTATGAAAAAATAAGACAGTTATTGCCATAAGTCAGAGCTTGCAATCATCATAATAACTACATGTTAGAGCATTTGAATTTGATAAAAAGCAAAGACACTTGGAATTTAACTGTTATGTGCAGCTTTATCACAGGCACAGAAAGCAATCTAATTGACACTTTATTTATTTATATGTATGTATGTATTTGATAGAGAGAGAGAGAGAGAGCACAAGTAGGCAGAGAGGTGGGCAAAGAGAGAGGGGGAAGCAGGCTCCCTGATGAGCAGAGAACCTGAAGCGGGTCTCAATCCCAGGACCCTGAGATCATGACCTGAGCTGAGCCACCCAGGCACCCCTCCAATTGACACTTTAATACTGAGTTTTAGGTGACAGTCTTTCATTTGTACTTTTCCAATCTACATTGAGGATTGAGGCCAGAAATTAGGTATTTGGAAACCACCTTCACAGATGATTACCAATATACATAGTGTTTATTTTTAAGAAGTCAATTTTGTTCCTTTCTTCACAACTAAGTAATCAAGCTAGAAAAAATTTTAATAATCAAAATGATTATATCATGATACACTAATATATTTTAATGGGGTGAGATAAGTTAACATATTTTTGACCTCATGTGTCAAATCTTTGGCCAAGTATAAACTATGTAATGAGCATATCTCTGGAGGTAATTTTAAAACATAAAGAGAATATTAGTGCATCTTTATACATTCCAAAAATAAAATTAATATGTAATGTATGCCTATACTAAGTCAAGGGTTTTTTTTGCTCTACTGTAACATTTTAATTTTCTTGTTATGCTGAATATATGAAAGAGGCTATGCTTTAGAAACACAAAGCCTCTAAATCTGTCCTTAAATTCCAATTATAAAATATAGTGTGCACTTTTTCAACTTTAAATGCTCCTCTTGTTTTGTTTATTGCAGAAACCTAAAATTCAGCTTATGTTACAGGAATTGCACATATATCACGTCACAAGTGCTTATTGCTGGTCCTCTAAAACAAGTTGCAGGTATGACAGATAAGTTGTGATAACCACTAGTTAATGCTTAATGGTACCCACACCATAAGCCATTTGTATCTAATGGTTTGTATCACTGAATCACTCCTAGCTTACCTAAAGTTAAAATATAACTAATTATATATTAGTATCATATTTTGAGCATCAGAACAGAACTACTATTATCATTTTACTAATTTGAAAACATAAAGATACGAGATACTAGTATTTTTATTGTTTCATTAATTTGTGAAATGTTTACCAAAAATTTATTAAGCACTACTATACTACAATGAAGTTGCAAGATTGGTAATAATGGTGAGCAGATTGCAGTGCAAAGAATTCATGCATAAGCATGCAAAAAGAGTGGACACTACTCATTTATGCCTCCCTTATTCCTGATGGAAGCCTGCCAAGACATCCTTCTTCAATAAATCTTATGAAGAGTGAGGTATCCACAGGACACAGTTACCAAGAAACTAAGGGTTTTCTTCCTTTTATACTAGATGTTGGCAAACTACAGTCCCCAGGTGAAATCTGGCCTACAACCTGTTATTGTAAATAAAGTTTTATTGGAACACAGCCATGCCTGTTCATTTCCATATTGTCTATGGCTGCTTTCACTTTAAAACAGCACAGCTTAGCAGTTGCAATAGAGACCATATGGTCCACAATACCTAAAATATTTATTATTTAGCTCTTTAAATAAAAAGTTTGCTGACATGTATTTTATATCATTAGACTGAGGAAAGGAATACAATAATGCTTAATGGTCTACATAATACCATCTAAGAGAAGCATTTACTATGTTACAGTTGCATTACTCTATTTCTATTTCATTCTCCGTCATCAGGCCCAGAGCATGCTGTGTGATGGCCCACAAAAATTCATTCCTGTGGTTGGATCATGGGTATCCATCCCTCATTCCTCACCAATTTCTGAGTCTCAAAGATACATAGAGATGTCACCTTAACGTAGCAACAGCACCCCCACACACACACAAAAGAAAACCCTACAAAATGAAAACAGGTGATATTAATTATTATGGCACTCTTGTTTGGGAAAACCAACAAACTTGACTGAGTTTTGCAGCTCTGGAAGCAGCTGAAGAGCTTTATTACTCACTACTTATTTTTAAGACTAGAACTATGTGACCTGTGCCAGTCAGGCATTTCTCTTATTTTTAATTCAAAATTTCTTCTTTAAATGAAGCTCAGCATCAAGGATGATCCATCTGGATATCTACCAAGTTGAAAAGGGTATAGTGAGTATCAAGACAGTGATAGTCTATGTACGATCAAGAACATCATCCTCAGGCAACAGTCGCAGTGCCAGATTGAGCTGAAGAATATGTTTGTCACTTAGATTTCCACCTGGCTATCTGTTATAGGCCCTGTGTCCAGCTTCACTAGTAAACAGAAAAAAGTAGCAAGCAGAGTTTGACAACAAGTTATGATAAACAGAGGCTCAGATACCTCAGTAGTGAGCATCTGGGTTATACCAACAGACAAGTCATATGGACCAGCAAATGTTCTCATCACGGGTGAGAGGAATATAGAATGGTGATATAGGAGAGGGGTGATGAGTATCACCTGTGTCCTTGAGATCATCTCCGTATCAGGGCTGTGTTCTTTCTAAACCTTTCCGTATAAGTTTCCCAGGGTACAAGACCAGTAAGATTCCTGGAGCATCTTTTTCTCAATGGGACAAATTTACATTAAGAAGTAGGTTGGTCTTAACTACATTCACTATACCAGATAATATGGTGTTATCTCACATCCTCTGCAAAATGCATCTGTATTAGTGTGATAGAGACCACAGCAGAAGCTGGGAAGCAAGGATGCTTTTATTGTGATTAAGCAATTTAAAATACACCAAATGTTTAGAACAGCATCTAGCACCTAATAAGCCCTACATACATGTAAGACTGTTATTGAATGGAGGATGGTATAAGCAAACTCATTAACTTCATGGAAATGTTGATTTTTACAAAGAGGTTGGGGAAATGACAATCTTGAAGCAGCAAGGTTGAGTGAGAATGCTAATCTATTTTCCCACAATGAGGTATATGATGTGTGAGGAAGTCAACAGTTCCCACTTTGAAGGCCTGTAGGTAAGGAAATATGTTTGGGGAGTCTCTGAGAAGTTGATATGACAATAGGGAAGCCTGGTGATAATGAAGAGGGCCTAGTAGAATGTTGGGGAGGGTAGAGAGTGGAGAATTGGGAAGAATAGACCATAATCAGGATGATGGTGTGGAAGTGAATTAGGAGCCTGAACACTTACACTTAGAAATGGATTGATCAATAAGAATAAAAATAGAAATGATAGGTTTAATCCAAATTGCTTCTTTGAGGAGGGAGGCCATGGGCCTCATGGAGTAGAGCATTCAAGCACACACATGGGTCCATAGAATGGTAGCACCTCCCCCTTGGTTCATTAGGACTGGGATGAGGTGACATAGCAAGTAATTGCTGTGTCTATATCCTGATGGCCTCTGGGACTATCAACTCCAGTGACTGCAAACTCTGCACTAAACAGGAAAATTTGTATTATAGTATTTAATGTATTCATTACCAGTCATTCACACAGGGCAAAAATTTAGGTTAAGGATAGGGAAAAGGCCTTTTGGAATTCTATCTGCCTGTTTTATTTATCGTATTTACAGACCTCTTTTACTTCTTATGTCTCCACAATCTTTATTTCCTAGAATTACATAATCTTTTCTCCCAATGTAAGAAGAGTTAGAAGGAAGATTTCCCTAATGACAAATGAGAAGGTAAATGCTTATCTTCTTTGAAATTTCTTAATTTATCAAGTTCATAAAATAACAACACTTTGAAAACAATGTACCCAGTGGTTTTCAGAAATGATCCATTCACTTTAAATTGTTATATCACCATGAATGACAGTGATTAGAACTTTTTAATTTTTTAACACACAAGAAAACTGAGACTAAAACACAGTGCAAAATGTCTAATATAACAACGGTTGTTTATTTTTTTTTCCCCCACTTGACTTCCCCTCTTATAAATCCTCTGTGACACATCAATAATATCCTCTGGAAAGTTCCATCAACATTATTTCTCAAATGGACTTAACCATTGCTATATTATTAGCTAGCACTAGTATCTGGATTGCCTGCTAATGTATATCCCATTGCACATTTTTATCCTTCAAAAATTCAAAACCCATTTGATCCAACCTCTAACAGTTATCTTGTTCTCCCTGAGCTCTTTGTGAGGACAAATGTCAATTCTTTGGACATATTCATTGTCATGTTTCACTTCCAAAACCCTGCATAAGCATAACTCCATTTGACTCTTAATAAACCACGTCTTCCAAATCTGATTTTATCTAATATGTAAATATGAGTGGGATGACAATTCCTACTTTCCCATTTCATTTCCAGTCCAGTAATAATTGACTCCCTTACTAGCCCGAAGTCCATTGTCAACTAATTTATTCCTGGCCTTCTTTTCAAGGCAAGAAATCTAAAGCAAGGCAAATGTATCTTTTATTCCAAAAAATATCACACAGTATTTAAGAATGTAGTCAAATGATCTATATTTGAACTCAAAATTATGTAGCCACTCTATTTTTGAGTTCTCTTATCTATAAAGTGGTGAAAGCTACTACATAAACTTGTGGTAAAAGTGAATAATGAGTATCAAGCACCTTGGAGAACCCAGTACATATGAATCCCCTTTAAGACTCAAGGACTAAATGAGATAATTCTTATGAAGTATTTTTCCAGTGTTGCCACACAGCATTCAACAAATGCTATAATTAAAATAATAATAATAATATAGTAATAATAATCTGTCTTAAGGGCACAATAACATTTGTCTTACAAAGGGTTCTCAAGATTGGTGATAAGTTCTCAGAAGCAGCCATCACAGTGCTTGGTTCCTAGTAGGTGCTCAATAATGGCCACCATTATTAGCACCCTGGACTCTCTTGCCTCTAATTATTTTTTTCACTGATCAATATAGTCCTTGTACACACACACACACACACACACACACCAAAAAAACAAAACACTTCCTTCTTAAGTTTTATTTGGGAATTATAAAAGTGAAAAAAAGATACAGAACCCACTCCAAAATAATGTTGTCATAACTTTATTAACTTTTTTATTTTTTATTTATTTTTTTAAAAGATTTATTTATTATCCCCCGCATCGGGCTCTCTGCTCAGTAGGGAGCCTGCTTCCTCCTCTCTCCCTGCCTGCCTCTCTGCCTACTTGTGATCTCTGTCTGTCAAATAAATAAATAAATAAAATCTTTTAAAAAAAAAGATTTACTTATTTATTTGACAGACAGAGATCACAAGTAGGCAGAGAGGCAGGCAGAGGGGGGGAGCAGACTCCCCACTGAGCAGACAGCCTGATGCGGAGCTCGATCCCAACACCCTGAGATCATGATCTGAGCCGAAGGCAGAGGTTTAACCCACTGAGTCACCCAGGCACCGCTGTTGTCATAACTTTAATTGGGACATTATTTTAGAATCCTTTTATAAGCCCCGAGACTGAGTCCTTACAATGTTAAGATTTGCTTTCTCCATGCTTTAATTCATGACATTAATTGTAAGGAGATGACATTTTTCTTTTAATAGACTATTTTTAGAGCAGTTTTAAGTTCACAGCAAAACTGAGAGGAAGGTACAAAGAGTCCTTATATACCCCTGCCTTATATATGCATAACGTTTTTTTAACATTGCTGAAAGATCACGTTTAACTGACATGACTTCTTCCTTATACGTCTGCATCATCCAAAAGACTTCAGTCTTTATAATGTTCTTTTTTCCCTCTTTGTGTCCTCAGAGGCATTGATGTACTGCTGTCTGTTAAGGTAAAGCCTCCTCAGTTCCATTTTCTTCTTCAGCCCCTGGGGACCTGCTCCCTCAATTATTCCTGAACACTGTAAAATATTTTACCTATCCTTCTCAACTGGTCTCTACCATTTTACCCTCCAGTGTCTAAAGGTTTGAAATATCTTTATATGATACTTTGGTTTCTTTCTCCTTTTCTCTCATTTTCACTTCCAAACTTTTTCAACAAGTGCTATGTATTGACTGCCTTTATTTCATCACCAACTCTCAACTTCTTAAGAACACTTAAAATGTTTTGGCTTCTAAGGAAGCGCTCCTTTTAAAAGCTACCCATGATCTCCTCATCCTCAAACTTAATATTCTCTTTCCTTTCCTTCAAACCCTCACTACCATTTAGCCATGTCTTAAAACACCCAAAGAAATGGCATAAGAAAAGACATAAAAACAGGGAAGCATCTATGTCTTCTGGCAACACATCCAAATTTAGTCCCTAAAGTTACAGAAACCAGAAAAAGGAGAAAAAGGACATGTAGGGAAGAAGAACAAACACGAAATCAAAATCAGAGTTACAAAAAGGAGATTCTACCATGAGATGTCACTGTCTGGATACTTATTGTGTACAAAGCAAGGGATCAAGCTTCCATTTAACCCTGTTATGTGTGTATGTGTGAAATTGGCATAATTAGCTCAAATCAACAAAGGGTCGACAGTCATTACTAGGCTGGCTGTTTTTCCTCTCTGTGACTTCAATATTATTGATTAAAATAACAAATTAAAATGAATGTGAAGAGGCGAGTGAAAGAGGCTCAGCACAGCTGGAAATACGACAGCAATGAGTCATCAGAAGAACAAAACCTTTAAATACTGTTCTTGGAAATATGACTGCATCAAATTATCCTTGGCAATAATTGATTACTACCAATTGAGAATTGTTAATACGATATAAAATCATCCACCTTTAGTGCTTGATTTGGAAAGTTCTTGTCAGATTTATATAGAACTAGAAAAGTATGCATAAGGATGGATTTCAGTAAAATAAGCAGAGATTTCTGAGTTAAAAACAAAGAACTCTTTGCATCAAATATCAATCTTCACATGTTGAACGTAAATTCGACCTTTCCTCAGACAGAACATGGAAGAAATGTGCTCTGTAGATTCTTACAGAATTTAGTCATACAAAAGTCTTTTTTTAAACACAGGATTTTGAGACCTTTCTAGGCACTGTACAATGTAAGCTAAATAAAGATGTTCTTTACTGTTTGAGAGAGAAGACTTCAGGAAAATAAGCATTAGTTGTAGAACAGTTTACTTCCTTTAGTTTCCCAAAAAGTTGGCTGGAAATTCATCCCAAGCAGAATTTAAAGAAACATAAAATAGGCAGTTTAATTTCAAGGAATATTAAACCATTAGTAAAGGATTCTGTGCACTTGCATCAGTGACTATAATTAATGATTATTTGTATTTTTTTTAAAACAAGGTGGAATTTAAAATAAAAATAAAGAAAATAAAAGGGCAATTTGGATATTGAATAATGAAATTGTTAATAATTGAGTTGTTATTTTTGTATCATCGTCATAATTTTTGTCTATTTTTTTCTGATTAAAGTTTACTAATACTAATATTGCTTGATATTTGTAAAATAGGACTTGAATGCATTCCCACTTATTTTAATATGAAGCAAAAATTCACATGAAGTTATGATTTTGATGTACACCTATACTTTTCCTAATATATTTTAAAGGAACATATGACTATGAATTTTTAAAAGTACACAATACCTAAAAATGATCTTTTTTTTTTTTCTCTATCATCTATCTATTTTATTTCTTTTCAGCGTAACAGAGTTCATAGTTTTACACCACACCCAGTGCTCCATGCAATGCGTGCCCTCCACAATACCCACCACCTGGCTCCCCCAACCTCCCACCCCCCGCCCCTTCAAAACCCTCAGGTTGTTTTTCAGAGTCCATAGTCTCTCATGGTTCATCTCCCCCCCAATTTCCCTCAACTCCCTT